>JAPYYW010003637.1:0-26469 GCA_030522545.1 Cremastinae sp. A BG-2022a | reverse complement strand
TGAGGTATTTATTATTTTATCGCAATTAGTGAAGAGATTTGCGTTAGTTTATCTCATGAGGGACAGCAAAAGTTATATCGCTTATTCCTATATATAATACATACTGTACGTATTTATATATGTATGTGAAAAAGATCTTGAAAAATGACTAATTTTTTCTACTCGAATATACACGCTCGTTTGAGGCATGAGTCGCGTGACAGTCTATTCAAAAGTTTGGCTGTACGTGTTAACTTGATGTTAAATCATCACTTGAATTTTTTTGAAATAGAATTTTTTCAAAATTTCTACTGATCTTCTTTGACGTTATATTAACTTGTGTGCAAAATTTAAAAAGGCTTCACCATGTGGTTATCGAGATATTTATTTTTTTTTAATTGCCAATAGTTTTTAAATAACCGATTCAAATTGATACATGGAGAGGATTTAATATTTATTTTCGTGGTGAATTTCATGGTAAAAATTATCGTGATATATTTTAATGCGGTGACAAGTGAGAAAAACATAATAATTTGTATGCGATAAGTTTTTTTAAACTCACGTTACAGAAAAAATTCAAATACGTAATTTTAATCAAAGGCGCACGACAATTTTTATTTAACACTCATGAAATTTTATAATAAATCTTAAACTAAATTATTGAAAAGGCGATACTTTTTTATAGACATTCTTGAAATGCATAAAATAATAAAATGAAAAGTTAAATTTCGCTTATATTACATATTTATAAAATTTAAGTTTTGCATATTTTATTACAAATCAAAATTTACTAGGAAATCTGGTAAAATTTTCTATCTGAAGAAGAATTTTTTTTTTTCGTGAAAATCTCTGTTGTACTCGGTAATAAAATAAGCAAATTTTCAGGATTGTCATCTGGTTACCGTTACTGCACGGTAATTTTTAATATTTAATTCTCTCCGTGTAGTCAGAAAAAAAACTTTCTTAATCTTTGGTCATTGTATGATCTCAATTCCTTTTTTTTACTTTTTTGCTTATTACTCAACATAATAATTAAGCATAATTTAAAAAATCTAAAAAAGTTAAGAACAAAAATACTTCTTATTTTAGGAAAAAAAGGTATTGGGAGATTTTTTTTAAACTAAAAATACCTTCTTCAATGTTCTGTAAAGCTCCATGCCAAATTGTATGAGGTCTCACCATGTCGAAGTCAAGATATTTTGAGTACCAAAAAAATGTTCACCAATAAATATCTCGACTTCTGTATGGCAAAACGTTATAAAATTTGATACACAGTATACGTCAAAGAACATCTATGCAAATTTTTATTAAATTCTAAAGAAAACGACTTCACGGAACAACCAACTTAATAAAAAATGAAAGAGATCGAATCTAAAGTTTTTTAAATACTGAAATCTTCGACGATAAATAAACATTTTTATGCTTCGTATAAATTTATTTTTCTCGTAAGGAAAAAAATGGGGTTCTGATGTTTTAAAAAAGAAGCAACTTTTTTCTTCATCGAAGTAGAGCACGATGGAAACGTCGACATTACGTATCTGTCGAAGTCTCTGCTTGTCACTTACCAACGACATTCATATCAGCATGATCCGAGACAGTTTGAAAAGCTGGTGCCTCCGCGGAAACTTCGCATCTGTATCGTCCTGTGCTCGTTAACTCGACAGAATTGAGAGCGATCGATCGCTCCGTCGAATGATTTATCTACCGAAAATATTTTCATATTATTATAAATTTTTTATATCCTGCAGTTCTTTATATATGTATACGTCGTACATATTATAACATACTATTTACAAATGGTTTGGAGTAAGATAAAAATCATCGAGAGCCATCTAGAGTGATTTAAATAAATAATAAGGTAATCGTTCCAATAACTATTGAACAGATGAAAAAAATAGATCAATATACCCTATATACATTGTACATCAAGATAATTTTGTACGAAAAGTAAATTATGTTTTATCGATTTGTGATAAGATGGCCCTTGCATGAATATGAATTTAAAGATAGATTGTGTTAAACCTGCATGAACGTTCATCAGGAAGAGAAATTCTTAAAAAGATATTTAATGTTAAAAATCATGATTTTTCGTAGCTTTTCGTAACAGTCAATTTCATTGGGGCAATTTTTAACGCTGAATATCTCGACTAGCACATTTTTTAAATATTCTCGTAGTATATTGAATGTCCACACGGTTTTTCGAAACATTATGCATAAAAATTAATCTAATGATGATTTAATCTGTAGTTTAAAAACTATTTGAAAATTAACATTATCATTCGACATAAATTCAGAGAAAGGTTTATTTTATTTATTTTTTATACACGATTAATTCTTATTATTTTTAGATAAATAATGTTGAGAATTATGAGGTAGAAGTCGCGTGACAGTATATTCAAATCATCGCTTGAAAGTTTTTGAGACAGAATAGTTTATTTAAAAATTGCATAGATCTTCTTTAGCATTATATAAATATGTATGCAAAATTTAAAGAGGCTTCACCGAGTAATAGTCAAGATATTTATTTTAAAAAATGCCATTTTTAACATGAACTCTTACGAGAAACTTGAAAATTCCACAATTTTCAGCAATTAATATCTCAATTACACTAGACGGTAAAATTTCATAAAATTTGACATACATTTTAATATGAAATCAAAAAAGATTTGTGCAAATTTTCAAGAAATTTTGTCTCAAACGATTTTCACGTGACTTCTATCTATCTATCAGTTCATAAAAATTTTTTTTTCTGTGTAAATTAAAAGTAAAATTATCAGTTGAAGTTTTTTAAAATAGATTTTTGTTTAAAATCTAAATGAACCTTCCTTGACATGTATTAGGTTTAGGACAAAATTTTGAAAAGCTTTACTGTTTTGAAGTTGGGGTATTTCATGTTGGAAATCATAATTTTTTACATAGGCTGTTATGTTACATAGGCTAATTATAAAAAGTTAGAATTTTCAACAATGAATCTCTTGATTTATTGATAATAAAATTTGTTAAAATTTGACTTACACTTGAGCAGTATGTTAAAGAACTTTAGTATAAGTTTTTAATATTTTCTATGTATAGAAAACTATTTTTATCATAGAACGACGATACAACTATCTTAATATTCTATACTTACAAAAATTGAACATTATTTTGAACGAATAAGGTAAACGTCCCAATAGTTGGACAGCTGAAGATTTCCACACTTTATCTTTGTTGAAAAAATATTCAAACAAAAAAATCTGCTTTAAATTCACATCTTGACTATTTTCTGATATTTTAGTCATCCAAAATTCATTTTATGTGTTAATTTTAGATAATATTTCTGGTAAATAAATACTTTGACATTTAAATATGTAGAATGTCCCAATAGTTGGACAGGTAATTGATCCTGTCTCCAAGGTTGAGCGAGTTTTTTCCAATAAATTAACGTTATGACAAATAAACTTCATTGTATATGAAAAATAATCCATATGATTTTATTGAGAAAAAAAAAAATTCAAATACGAAAAATAATATAGCAAAAATTGTCTAACTATTGGGAAATTTCCATCTATTGAGACCTTATAAAAATAAACCGCAATAGATAACCGATAAATATTAGTTGTATTATAAATTCGACTACTCCTTATTTTTTATTGACATAATTAATTTTCTTTCCCTTGGAACATCATAACAAAAATTCACATTATTCCCAAGGGTCTGTATGGGTTAATGGTGTGATTGAATATTCATGCACCATTAGCGAAGAAAAATCATCATGTAAATTTGAAATTATCAGATTTATTTTTCCTTTCAGAAAGTTCAGTGCCCTATGTAAGTGTTGTGTTTATTAGAAAGGTAATTTTATTTACCGAATTACTGAATTATCAGATTTCAGGCACATTTAAAAATTTTGATACTTCTTTACAAGCTTTTTAGATTAGTATAATATTGTAATACAATTTAATCATTTTATTATTTATACATTTTTATTACCATTAATTGAAGAAATTTAAGCATAGGTCATCAATTAAATTATCGAGAATATCACCATTTAAAGTCGCTCATTTTCGCGACAGAAGTATTATTTATACTTCCTTTCACTTTAACATTGAATCGATTTTTGTTAAACCGTCAGAATTTTACAAAAACAAAATTAAAATAAAGTAAACTTTTAGGAATCTTGTCGTTTAAAATATTGATCTATAATAATAATAATAATAATTGGAAACGGTTTAACTATCTAGTAATCGACATATTTAATATAAAACATTACAATTCTAACATAAGGACTATTGTAGAATTTTTAACAATAAACATCTTCATTTTCGTATAATAAAGCTGGTTTAAATTTTACACTTAATGTGACTCTAAAAAACGTTTATGCACATTTTTAAGAAATTATATTTAAAATAATTTTCTTGCAATTACCAGAAAAAAAAAATTCATTGCAATATCATGTAAGTGTATATAACTGACGAGTTTAGTAACGTTTTTATGAGATATTTTACAATTTTTTTTCAAATTCAAACAGCGAGCAAACAGAATTTATGTACTTATTTATTATGATGTGCATTTAAGGATGTATGAGACAGACAATCCCAGCAAAATTTAAATTCATAAAACTCATACTCTGGCTTTTGTTAAAAAGTTTCCAATTCTTTTGAGTTTTAGTTTGATTATCAATTCGTAACTTGAGTGTATTTTAACAATAATTTAAACAGTTTTTGTGGTTTAAACGAATAAATAAATAAAATTTAGTAAAACGTTTTGAAATTACTATATCTATAAAAAACGAACACTGCTACGAGCATATAAAAAAATTCACAAGAATCTCATATTTTTAAATGTTTATTTAGTGCAAATTTACGAATTCTTCATGAGAAGCAATGTTAAATATATCAACAACTTTGGAGTTTGACAACTCTTAAACTAGTCAGTAAAACGATTTCGAATTTGGCAAAACATTTTTTTCATATACTGAAGAATAAAATATCAAAAATTAATCAAATTCTCATATTAAAAAAAATCGTTTATACATCTTTACATCGATGTATAAGATTCTATGGCTTTTTGGATTTTTACAATACACCAAATCATTATTTTAAAATGAATGTTAAGTAGATTTTTGATTTCAAGTATTTCTAGAAATCTTTATATGCCGAAAGTATTATGACGTTCACCTTATACACAAATGTGTAAAAATACACAAGAAATATGAGAGCGAAATATATATAAGAGCGTGACAGAGTTAAAATAAAGTAATCAATAGAAAAAATGCTCACGTCGACGGAAACTCCGGGAACTGGAAAAATTTGTACCGCGGGCGAGTCTTTTGGTACGAAGCGATAAAATTCGTGGCCATCCTTGTACCATTTGACCGAGTAGAGTAATTCCTGATCCAGATTGAAATTGCACTCCATCTTGACCGTTTGATTGATAACAACGTGCTGAGGTATCTGGAGTGCCGTCATGCGAAGTGCTCGCGTGCCTCCTGCGTTAATACCTCAATATTACTATCGAGGGAGAGAGAGAGAGAGAGGGAGAGAAAGGAGAGAAGAAAGATAGACAGATATAGATACTGTTTTTATTTTACTCGAGATTTAATAAGAGTTATAGAGTGAATATAATATTAAAATTAAATTACGACTACAATGAGGAATATAATATATAAAGAAGAATATAAATAATGAAGAATATAAATATATTGTTTAAAATATAAAGAATAAAAGTAAACAAGATGAAAAGAAAAAGTTAAGGTCTTAATCTTACAATTGTAAATATATATTTGCAATTATAAAAATTGTAACAATACTGATATCGTTATCAGAAGGTATGTTATCAGAAGGTACATTAAGGAGATATTAACGAAAATGTAAAAATAAATTGTTGCTATTGAATTTTTTTAACGATATAGCTAGTATTTATCCAGTTTTTTTAATAGTTAAATTTTAAGTGTCATTACTGATATAATAAGTAAAAACTATCGTGTCAAATTATGTTCGACGTAAGCCAGAGTCTTATGAGAAACCAGTATGCGCTATATTTTATCGAAAAAATATACATACATTTAGACTAAAATTTAAAATATATCACGTATTCATTAGGGTGTAAAGTTTAATTTTTTTCCCATAAAATATATGATCATCGAACTTTTCAGTGAATTATTTAATTACTATATCGGATATGACACTTATACGTGAGTGAATCCGAGTGAAATTATAACTTAAAAATGAAAATTAGTTTTTAACTATCTGTATTACAGCAATATTTTACATTTCACAATTAGTATATATAGCAAAAAAGATTTATTCAATCTTAAAAGTCATTAATTAATGCCTCATTTAAACGTAAGCCGAACAGTATCTCATTTGACTAATAAGTATCGTTAATACCTCCTTAAAGCACATATTTTTGAATAAAATATTTTTATTTATGTAAAATATTGAATTTGTCATACATGTATTATGATTTTAATATATGTAAATTCTAAACTTTTGAATGTTTTGCGCAAATTTCATCAAATGAAAATACTGGCAAAGCCTTTTGTTTCGTCACTATAAAAAATATGAATGTTATAAGTAGTGACTTAAAAGATCGATATAAAGTTTTTAAGGAAAATGAATTTTCTAAATACTTTTAAGAAATTATTTTTATTTTTGTGTGATTTGTAAATGTTTTTTTGCAAAAAAAATAAACTGATTATATCGTCTTCCATAATCACACGTATATAAAAACAATACAATACGTAAATGTCAAAAACCAAGATAGCAAAACGAAAAATTAACATTAAAAAAAATACACATGACTTCATTTATATGTTCTTATACACAATATGTACTTTGCATATTTTTCGCATTCGAAAACGCACTTCGTTCCAATTACTTCAATTCTGTGTTAATAAGAATAATATTTATTCAGTTCACGTAGATTCGTGACAAAAATATGCTGATTTTTCGATGAAATCAAAATATCAATAATTGCATATTTAAGTTAATCACGTTTTGTAGCTATCTCTCTCGTATTCACGAGTCACGTGGTAAATCCATGGCATCGCCTTAATGACACACCTAACATTATAAATAAATAAATGCAGGAGATTAATAAATACGTAGAATTCATAGACTTGCATACAGAAGTTTTCAGATCACGTGCACGTACAATTAAATAACGTGACGAAAATAATCCCTACTATTTAATGTGTATGTTGGATTAACTAATGATTATCAAATATTATTTATTTATTGTTGAATTTCAATTACTGTATTTTTGTTCTGTTTTTATTTTTCTTTGGTCAATATACGAAACCACGATTCATCGTAAATAGTAGAAGGAAAGTTTTTTTATGAACTGTATAGTACAGTCGTATCGGGAAAAGCTCAAATTATACAGTTAACAGTAGTTCATTAATTTACATGACATAAAGATATTAAGGATTTATCGTACAGGAAATTCCAGCAAACAATTGTTTAAACAATTAAATAAAAAAAATTGAGTAAAACGTTTTGAAATTACTGTGTATATAAAATGAATACTGCTACAAATATATTTTAAAAAATTAAAAACATAATATTTTTAAATTTGTATATTCAGTGCAAATTTACGAATTTTCCATAAGAAGTAATGTTAAATCTCAGCAACTTTGGAGTTTGATAACTCTTAAGGTAATTGCACAATTGTATCGTGTAGTTTACATTTTGTTAAAATTTTCCATAAACTTTTTTTTACGTCGTATGTACATATGTGTTAATTTTTAGGAGATTTCACCATACACAAGTCGAGATATTTATTGGTAAAAATCACACTTTTTTGCATCCTTCCATAAGAGCGCGTGTTAAATATTGCGATCTTCAACAATAAATATCTCAACTTCTACGTGGTGAAGCTTTCTGAAATTTTGCACACATTTTTATACAACCTCGAAGAAGCTTTGTTTAGTTTTTTTTTCATAAATGCAAACTAAATTTTAAAAAAATTTTGTTAATTACATAGCAAGCACACGTTACTTTCGATGACCTTGTATTTCGAGTATGTTATTCTTTAGCCAATTTGCAACAACTTTACTTAATGAATTTTCACTCGCAAACCACTTTTTATGTGAGAAAAATAAAGACGAAAATGTGTGGTTTTACTGTCATGGTCATATAACCTTAAACCATTCAATAAAACGATTTCCAATTTAGCACAAAATTTATTCTTAAGCTTAAGGGGTTTCGGTACAGCTAGCGAAAATAAATAGTTTTACATCTTAAAAGTATAGGGAATCGAAATGTATTAATAACACGATGAAAATTAAAAAGAACGTTCTTTGAAATTAAAAAAAAAATGTATATAAATTTAGAAAAAAAATCGTCTATATTGTTTTCAAGTAATTGAGTGTTAAAGTTACGTTCTTGTACACGGAATGTATAGCTATATTAAAAAAAAACTATTATTTCATGGTTTAATTGTTTGGAAAATATGTAGATGAAAATTCTAAGAATAATCGTATTTATGTATATCATATGAAAAAATATCCTCTCCAAATTTAAATAAATTTTTATTATTTCGTTTAATGTATTAAAACACCTTAAGAACAAAAAGTACCAAAAATTTATCAAATTCTCATATTTTTTAAAATATCGGTTATATACCCTTAAAATTCAATTATTTCACTTTTCGTGCAATATATGTATTATTTATCTGCAAATACACTCATATATACACTCATATATACTTCTCATCCATGTCCTTTTTTATCAAAGTGTTCTGTCAAGATTCCACAATTATGATGGATTTCTTTTTCCCAGGTACTTTTGTGGAGATGTTGAAGTGAGACTTGTAATAGATGAATATTCGCCTCCTTTCCCTCCCAACCATCATCCCAAACGGTTATCAAATCCCTTGCGTGGAACTACGAATTAACTGACGTGTTGTTTTTAAAATGTATAAGGTTTCTCCCTTAACCCCCCGTAGACTTTGCCCTTGAACCCCATGAGTACTGTATTCACCTCCCTCCTCCCAAAAAAAAGATTAATGTATTTTATCCAATTTATCATTCAAAATTTCATACCCAGAGTGTATTTGTTTATCTGCAATATTAAATTTCATTGAAGCAAGAAATACGAAAAGTATATATCTTGTATAAAAGCATATAATTAAATTTGTGTTTATTTAATGCTATTTTATTTATTATTATTAATGCGAATTTGCGACTGCTATCCTTGTCACATATCGGATCTTTCTTTCTGAAGTTATTAGTGAAAATAACTTGGTGGTGTAGTCGCGCGTGTTTTATTTGGATCTGGTCGAGTGCAAAGTACTGAAATCCTTTTATTTCGTAAATTAAATTTTTATTGCTTATAATTATAAAACTAAATATTTGCTTAAATTTAGTTTACTTAAAAGTTGCAAAAAATGTTTCTTTATATGAATTAAAAAAATTTTTTTAACAAAAGAAACACTCTCCTTCAAGTATTGGTCGAAATGTCATATGGAGTTACCCAGGTTATGTACGTTAGTCAAATTCAGTCGTCATTATACTTTCGAGTATGAATTATTGACTTATTATTAAGAAGCCTAAAACAAGTTTATAACATTTTGTTATTGAACAATTAAATTTATCATGGCTTTTATATAATCCAATTGTACATAAATATAAATAAATTACGAATAAAATTTGACTTTGATCAAACTTGACCGAACTACTTTAAGGAATATATAATTATTTTATTGAAATATAACAGCATAGTTAAAATAATTAAAAATTTATTCTACACTGAAAATTAAATTTGGTTAAAAATACCAACTTTTGCATGATCTAACACAATTTTTGTTTCGGTATATGTTCAACAATATTTTTCTGCAGCATTATGAAAAAAATAATAATTAGTATAGTTGTCATTTTATCGTAAAATTGATATAAAAAATTTCACAATACGTGATACGTGTATATCCAATATGCAAGCTTGTATACAAAGCTTGTGTGCATATGTATGAAAAAGAATTGTATTTCCAACCAGTAAATCTTGCATATGATGGCGCTGCGATCTCTAACCAATAATTTCGCCAGGCTGTATACTCTTGATGCCAAGAGGGTAGTGATTTTGAGATTACACTGGAGCTACAATACATGTAGCATGCTCGCAATGTATGCTCGGATTTGAACCATGAATAATCCATTGATTAAGTACACGATGTGCCTGATTATACCGACCAAATATCAATTATACAGACTTATTATTTGAACAAAGAAGCGAGTGACATTCATTCTGTTATGTTGTAATATCAGTTTCTACTTCTGAAGACTTCACTAAGAAAAAAGTTTGGTTGAATCAATTAAATATATTTAGTTCGCCCATAATTAATTGAATCAATGCTACGATTGGCAAAATAATTATTTATTTTCTTTAGTTGAGATCCTAGATATTTGTATGAAACAAATGTTTGGTTCAATAAAGTTAGCGATATTGAAGAAAATCCCCGTTGAACGAATTCAGTGAAATTTTTGAATGAATTATTTCATGATGCGATCAATTTAATGTAAATTGGAATCAAATAATTCAATAGGTTATTTCTTTCAACTCAATATTCAATTTCTTTTAAGTATATTGTGTATTTCATTAAATTTAATATTTATTCCTTGATAAAATATGCCACAATACCTCTTTAACAAAACATTACATTACAAACATTACAAATTGCAAATTGCAAATTGTCCCTTGTAAAATATTTGGTATTAATTTGCTGTGTGTACTATAAATAAAAAATAAAAAAATGTGGGACAAAATGACCCCTTCCCCCCCAAAAAAAATTTTATAATGTGAGTTTTTTTACGTGTATCATATTTTTGAGTTTTTTTTTGCTATGTGTATTTAGTATAAAAATGCACTAACAGTTAATGATAAAAATTTTGAGCAAAATGGACCTTTTGGAAACCTGAATCAAATTTTCTTGTTCTTTTTCTGTTCAATACCATTTCTACTTGACAAAAATTTTATAAGCGCCTATTTTGCTCGAAAAAAATATTTGTAGGTTTTTAATAGTGTAGTGAGCCCATTTCACCCCCAAACATTTTGCGCATTAAAAATTTTAGGGGCTCATATTTTGCACTGAAATATTTTAAGATTTGTCGAAACAACAAATTAATTCTTATTTTGAATGAATCAAACTTGCGTTTCGCCGCATCGCTCTGAGTCAAACGAAATTTAGTTGATTCAGCCAAACTTTTTTTCTCAGTGTCCGGTGAAATGAAAAAAAAAAAAGAAGAAGAGGGAACGACGGAGGGGACAATCAATTATTCCAGTCATCCAATGATCAGGAAGAAAAAAAAAGCGTTGATCTTCCCTTATCGCGGGGACTTTTTTTCAGCGAGACCTCGCAAATCCCCCATGATAAACTCTCCTACGAATTAAATAAGGTTTGACAAATTTTTTCCCCGGTATACCATAGTATATATATATGCGCGGGCCCCGCGTGTGTTCCTGATCGATTTATTCCTCGGCTCATCTATCGTGTTTGAAAATTTCTTTCTTTTTTCCTCTGCGCGAACCTCCCTCTCAGTGCTCCCCGGTGCCTTCGAAAAGTGCTAGTCATCGAGTCCTCATCAATCTTCTCCATAATACTCACACCGTATTTGATATATAAACCGGGCAATCTCTTCATATACGCGCATACATATACGGAAAAATATCGCGTGTATATCGTCACTGAGGATAAAGCGGAGAGAGAGAGAGAGAGAGAGAGAAAAAACAATCTCCGCAAATTGGAAACTTGCACCGGAGGGAGAATGGAGCCTTTTTTTCTCTCCATTTCGACTTTCCCATCGACGAAACTTTTTCTCGGAAATTTCACGCTGATAAAGCAAAGTTTTTTACTTCGTTATTCTTTCCTTCTTTCGCGAATTTAATCCCAAACTGTTCGAGGACTATCGTTTTGATTAAAAAAAAGAAAGAAAAAAAAAACTGCGAACAAGTTTGCGGACGTCTTTGCTCGGAAAATTGTTATTACGTCCGTCAAAACGTGTGTCGAGTCGTATATTCGTTTCGAATTCGTGTTTTTCGAAATTGGAATAAATATTCGAAAAATTCGAAACGATATCGTGGACGTTTGAAAAAATGGGGGAAAAAAATGAATAATTCGATCGAAACGAACCTGGATAAGAGAATAGCTGGAGCGTGAGTACGATAGGAATGATAAGAGCGATCGGAGGAAACGACGAGAAGGCGTCGAAGATTTTTGCCCCGTTGGTTCGAACGAGTGGCATTTTTCGAAGGGTGGAAAGCTCCTCGCTCTCATCCGGCAACGAAGTACACGCGCGGCAATCTTCGAAATCTTATCCAAAGATTAGTCGCCGTGTTAAATTCTCCCTGCTGCCGTTTTCCGCTCGGAATAATATCCCCCACCACGATTTTTTTTCACCGGAAACCCCCGGAGCGCGTCAATCTTAATTTTTTTCCTCACTTCTTCAGAGCCAGTTGTCCCTGGATACCTGGCCGAGGCTCATTCCCAGCTCGCCGTACATGCGGGAGCATTCACGGCAAATCCATAATTCGCGTTGGTACGCCACGACGCGCACGAACACACACACACACAGACACGATTTTCACTCCACTTTGAAAAGAAAGAAGAAAAAAAGAAAAGCGAAGAAAATAAAGTACACCGTGCGATGTGTCGAATTTTAACGCGAGACAAAAAAATGTCGCCGAGATGTAACAAAAATAGCCGAATAAAAAAAATAAAAAGAAAGTAGCTCGGAGGAAGAGTTTGGATGAGACGACGGGGCGACTGGGTGTCCCGATCGGCTCGGCCGGATTCTCAGAGGAGACTCGAACGGAAATCCCGAGGCATGGCGGCCGTATACGAACGCGCTGCGCTGCCGTACACGTTCAACGAGCGCACGATTTTTTCCTCATTCTCGGATTGTTGAATTTGAAAGATCGCGGGCGGAGCGTTGACACGGCCAGATCTTGCATTACCACCTGGACAACGATCGTAACGGGTCGCAACGGTCATTCCGAGAGGAAGAGGCGGCCGTGTTCGGCGCGGCGCTCGCGACGCGCACGGCCTCTCCGTATATATACGGCCGTGTCTCCGCGCTCTTCGTATTTCCTCTTACGTAATTAAAAATCTATATTATCCAGCGTGCCGTCATCGGAGGGTCGAGTACCGCGGGACTTTGTAGTTTCGACGGAGAGCCGTCCGTATACTGCGGCACGATTTTCCCACCCCCGTATACACGCCGGAGCCAGCGGCGTCGGCCGCTTCTCCAAGTGCTTCTCGATGTCCCAGGCCGTCTGTGTGTGATGTTACAGCTTCCTCTGTATGAGTAAGAGAGGGAGAGAGACCTTCAGGGTTGCGCGCCCAGGTGTTCCAAGCTTTTTCGAGAGAGATTTGCGGATGCGCGCGCGAGAGAGAACGAGAGCCCGGAGAAAGTAATAAAATTGATAAGGCACGGAAGGGGAGAGAGAGAGAGAGAGAGAGAGACGGGAGTCGCGGTGGACAGTGAAGTGGCGCGTAAGGGGAAATCGCAGCGGGGTGAAATCTCCTGGTGTCGGTCGTATTGGTATGTATATACGGCCCGGTTTGATCCCCCGTAGAAGTCGGGGGAGGGCTGCGCGCGCCCCCACGCGAAAACCTCGGGCTGCTGACTCTCCGCCGGGGCGTCTGCGCTCCTGGCTCAGTCGATGATCGCACACACGTATTATATACACACACGCACCACCCGTACAAACCTGTCGGTATTATAAGGCCGCCGGAAGAAAATGTCTTCACACATGCAGAATATCGCCGAACGAGACACGTCGCGCTCCGTGAAAAATTCCTTCGACCGAGTGCGCCGACGTCGTAATTGGGCTTCGCCGTACTCTAACGCACACTCTCCCCTTTTTCCGTTCTCCTCATATCCTCTACTTCTCTCGCGATTCTTCCTTACAAGGATGTATGGAGGATTTTTTTTTAAATACGAGAATTTGATTAATTTTTATTCTTAAGGTAGTACAACCGCGAAACCGCGTTGAGACAGATTTTCTTAAAAATTTTCACAGGTTTTCTTTACGAGATATTATACATTGAAAGTCGTTGCTTTTTCGAATCTTCCATTTAAGAGCCCATGTTAAAAGTAGCCATTTTTAAAATTTAATATCTAAATAACTATATGGTTGAGACTTTTAAAACTTTGAAATACTTTAACACAATGTTAACGAAGATCTGTGCTATTTTTAAATAAATTCGGTCTCAAGAAAATTCAAGTGATGATTTTACATTTAGTTAATACATAAAGACAAACTTTTGAATATACTGTCTCGATTGTACTATCTTAAGGTAGGAGTGTCGTGTAAAATCGTTTGAGACATAATTTCTTAAAAATTTGCACAGGTTTTCTTTAATGTCATATGAAAACGTGTGTCAAATTTTACAAAGCTTCATCATCTGCTAATCGAGATATTATACATTGAACGAGATATTATACATTGAAAGTCGTTGCTTTTTCGAATCTTCCATTTAAGAGCCCATGTTAAAAGTAGCCATTTTTAAAATTTAATATCTAAATAACTACATGGTTGAGCCTTTTAAAACTTTGAAAATACTTTAACACAATGCTAACGAAGATCTGTACTATTTTTTAATAAATTCTGTCTCAAGAAAATTCAAATGATGATTTTACATTTAGTTAACACATAAAGACAAACTTTTGAATATACTGTCTCGGTTGTACTATCTTAAGGTAGGAGTGTCGTGTAAAATCGTTTGAGACATAATTTCTTAAAAATTTTCACAAATCATCTTTGAGGTCATGTCGAAATGTATGCCAAATTTTATGAAGTTTCGCCATCTAGTAATCGAGATATTAATTATTAAAAGTCGTCACATTTTTAAATCTCTTATAAGAGCCCATGTTAAAAGTGGCAATTTTTAAAGATAAATATCTCTATAACCACATGGAGAAGCCGCCTTAAATTTAACACACATGTTAATATGATGCCAAAGAAGATCAGTAGAAATTTTTAAAAAATTCTCTCTCAAAAAAATCCATTGATGATTTTACATTTAGTTAACACGTACAGACAAACTTTTGAATAGACTGTCACGCAACTTCTATCTTAAGGTAGATCTATAGTTTTATCGTTTTCTTCGGAATTCATTGAAAATTTGTACAAACCTTCTTCGATATAGCATATACACATGTGTATCAAATTCTAAGAGGAAAAATCGTAGAAATCGTAGAAATCACGTAGAAACCGAAATATTGATTGTTAAACATTCCAATTTTTGGTATTCTCCCATAAGAGACCGTTTTAGATATTGCAATTTTCAATCCTAAATATCTTCAATTCTAGATGGGGGACCTTCTTAAAATTTAGTATAGCTCTTTATTATACTTCCAAGAAGCTTCCCTTAGTTTTTAAAAAAATTGATAAGATTTTTTTTTCGTAATTTTCATACGTATTCAGCAAGTACAGATCACCTTGGATGACCTTAAAATTTGAGTATGTTGTTCTTGAAAAAATTTGCAACAACTTTTCTCAATAAACTTAAGCTCAAAAATCACATGGTATGGAGATGAATTGAGATAAAAAAATTTTATTTGATTTTACCTATAGAACTTGATAACTTAAGGAAGTTAACTTAATAACGTAATAACTTAATAACGTAATAACTTAATACTTAAGGAAGTATTAACGAAAGTACGAAAATGAATTTTTGCTGTTGAATTTTTTTTACGATATATAGTATTAATCCAATTTTTCGATAGCTAAATTTCATATAGCATTATTGATAAAACAAACGAAAATTATCTCGACAAAGTATGTATATTAAATATTCAATTCATAAGCCAGAGTCTAATGAGAAAACGTTAGCACCCACTGTTTTATTGAAAAAAATTTATATTTAGAGTGAACATTCAAATAATGTAAAATATCTCACATATTCATTAGTGTGTAAGGTTTAATAATTCACCATAAAAATGTATGGCCATCGAACTTTTCAGTGAATTATTTAATTATAATATCATCAGATATGATACTTATACGTGAGTGAATCCAAGTCAAATTGTAACATAAAAATGAAAATCACTTTTTAACTATCCGTATTACATCAATATTTTACATTTAGAAATTAGTATTGGGATCTGTCAAATGGGTGGAGCTTAAAAAAGCATATAAAAGTCATTTATTTAGGCCTCATTTAAAAATAAGCTAGAAAGTATCTCATTTGACTAATCTCGCTTCATTAATTTTTTTTAATTTTATTGTTTTAACAATAAAAGATATTTAAATTATTGTTAAAATGTACTATAGTTGCTAATTGATAGTAAACTAAAACTCAAAAAATGAGCAACTATTTAGAAAAAACCAGAGTCTGGGTTTTACGAAAGTAACGTCAAGAATTTACTTTTTACTGGGATTGCCTGTTCCATACACCCTTAATCCATACTCTGGGTGGGAGCCAGCTAGGAATCGAGAGCAACAATCGAAAGGACGAGACGAGTCGAAGAAATTCCCTCCAAGCAGTTGCGAAAACAAATTTTATGAGAAAAATACTTCTCCTTCTTATTGCTTCGTTTCATGAATTTTCATGTTCCTCCGGAGAATTCTTGTATATACACGGGACGAAGAAATTAACGTAATTGATTCAATTGCGCTTGCATTCTTCCTTTCTTTTTATTTCATTCACAAATATTACCTCTGCGCCTGCTTCTGATCTCAATTATACTTCAACATTCATTTATTTTAATAAGTAGCCAAGTCACTGTGATTTTTTCATCATAGGCCCTGGTGTCCCCCCCCCCCCTGTGTCCCCTTTTCTCATCGTATATTTAATTTTTCTCTTGTTGTAATTCGTCATTTTACGAGGGACAGATTGAAAAAAAAATGAAAAATAAAACGACAAAACGTTGCCTAAGCGCTGAAAAGTACTCGGAATTACTGCAACAGTAACTGTGGAAGCTTTTTTGCATCAGGTGATTGCAACAGGGAAAAAAATTTTCCTATATTTGAAAAATAGCGTGGTAAAAATCTCATAGCACGATCGCTGATGGTTTAATCTAATAATGTATTTTATTCTGGAATAATATAATACGATGTACGTATAAATAGTATGTAAGAAATGAAAAAAAAAACAACAGTGAGATAATAATTATCCTGACTAATATATCATAAGATTATGATAATTTGATTTTTAAACAAAGAAAATGACACATCACGTAAAATAAATTATCTCGTATTTTCTATAAGCTTTTTTTGGCTTAGCATTTACGTTTAGGCGTTTTGTCGTGTCACCTAAAAATATTCTTAAATACGTGTCCGCGAAAAAATTATGTTCTTCGAATCAATCTGTTATGGCCAAAAATGTTCTTTCCTCTATTTTTCGTTATATTACGTAAAAAAAATTGATTCTTTAGTTGATTTTTAAATAATTTAAACAATATTTTAACTGATTTTATTTTACACGTTGCGTTTAATTAATAATTTAATTGAAATTAATTTACATATGCAGTTATTTGGTAATTGTGTGTTTTTCGTTATACCGAAAATTAATAATCGAATAATTTGCAATGCAAGAATAATAATTTGTCGATGATTTATATATTTCATAAATAAAAAAAAGAAAAAATATTGCGGAGTGTTTTTGAGTTCTTGCAATGAAAAATATTGTAATTTACGCAATGATGACAGCTGAAATACATCTGTGATAAAAGAGAAAATAATTCGTAAATCAATATTTTTTTGTGTACATGTATCATGTAAGCAAATAAAATTTAATAATAAAAAAAAATCATATAAACTAATTAAATGATACTCGACTGAATTCTTTCAAATGGAAAATTGAACTCATGTCAGATTAATGAACACGAACACCGTTACTTTTATTTGTAAAGTGCTTTCGAAAGTATAACACACAAATTTCCACTTCAATTTCTATTTGAGTTCTTTCAAATGGTAAAACATATCCGAAAGGCAATTTCCACTTCAAGAAGCATTCAATATGCGAATTACAGAAAGTTCCTTTTTTTCATGAAAAGTTTTCACAGTTTTTCAACGATTTACTTGCTGGAAAAAAAATTCATGGAGCGATTTACGGATTTAGAAAAAAAAATAGTGTGTGAAATCATGTATGAATGGTCAATAGTTTTTTTTTGAAATTCACGATTTCAAACAAATAATAATATTGTGCTGGATCGAATCATGCTGCGGTTTCTTCGAGGGTTGGAAAAATATAAATTCGCATGAACCGCATTTTTTAAAAATAAACATGAATATACTATATTAACCTCTGCAATAAACCGATGGAAAACCGATATTGGACGTAGATATTTTAATATAAAAAATATAAAATGTGAAGAATTCGGGTCATCTCAATTTGAAACAAACAATAAATCACAAAAGTGTTCTTATTCCATCGTATACCATTTTGTTCTCTTTTTTCCGATTCATATATGAGTTATACGTAACAGTTATACGTTATATACTAAATAAAAAATATATATTAGAAGTACATAAGCCAAGCAATAATTGGAAATCTAATTTTCTAAAAAGGACAAGATCTTCCATGTATTCGGGAATATTGAAAAATTTATTATTTGCCAATATTCCGAACCGTAACAAGTAAAATTACTATAATAAAAAAACATATTAAATGTAATTGTACATCGCTACAGTAAAATCTACAAGTTTTCTTACTCAATTTTTCTCATACGAAGGAAAGTTGTAAATTGATTACAGAACGATATACTACATATACCATGGTCTTATTATATTATATATTTACTGTATGTAATTATTAAAACGGCGAAATAATATTGTGTGAAAAGTTAACGACATATAATAATTATTAAAACCAGCTATTTTCTGTACCTTTTCATAAGAGCGTGTGTTTCAAATTGCTACAAAGTAACGAGCTTCCTAATTTAAGGGTGTTGCGTCCGTAGAGCAAAATATCAAAAGTTTGACAACGTTTTTCTCTCATACAAAATCGTTTAAGAGTAAAAATTTATGAAGAAAAGTTGCTGCAAATCAAATGAAGAAAAACAAATTTGAAATTCGTGGTCATCCAAGAGAGGTCAATTCTCTACGTGATTGCACAAAAAAATGATGAAATTTTTTTGAAAAATTAAATGAAGCTTCTTTAATGCCTTTAATAACTTTAATTTTTTTCTATGGATTTTTTTAAACTAGGTAAACCTTCTTCGATGTCGTCTAAAGATTGGTACCAAATTTTAGAAAGCTATTTCATCTAGTAGTCAGGATATTTCACGTTGAAAATCATAGTTTTTAATACAGACTTTTATGGAAAGTTTTACAGAAAGTTTCAATTTTGATTTTCAACAATAAATATCTCGATTTCTAGATGGAGCAATCTTTTAAAATTTGATACACACTTGAGCATCATGTTAAAGAACATCTGTCCAAAGTTTTAAAAAATTCTATAGAAAACTATTTTAACCATAGAACCATGGTAGAAATTTCGCACTGGCCTTTGTATGGCATTAGAGAGGCTACACTGAGAAAAATTTTGGTTGAATCAACAAAATTTCAGTTGATTAAACCAAAATTTTGTTGAATCAACAAAATTTCACAACATTTTTTTTCAGTGTACATCTAAATTTCCAAAAAAGTTTAATAATTCTTTTGTGCAATTATAATATATTTGTCATTGAATGACATTGAATTTCAAATATGTTATTTTTCAGTTAATTTGCAGCAACTTTTCTCAAAAAATCTTTACTCTTAAACGACTTCGTATCAGAAAAAAAAACTTTTTACTTTTTGCTGTACGAAATCAACACCCTTAAATATTACGAAAAAGCTAATCCGAATAAATATACTGTGATTAAAAAATTCAACTACTTCAATCAATATAGAAAGAGACTGTTGATATATTTACCTTTTACAAAGACAAAAACAAAAACATTTTTGAACAACAATGTACAATTTGTTTTTAATTTCATGTTTTTTCTTTCTTTAGATGCTCTGGCACTCATTGAAAGCGCCAGCTTATACTAATTTCCTGTGACTTTTCCTGCAAGCAATTCGTTATTTTATTCGATCCTCCCAGTGAAGTATTTTTTAGAATTATACGAGCACATATAGCTCAGCCTCGCTTTTTTTCTCCTCGCTGTCCACTTTACCCCGCAATTTCGTGTCATTCCTTATTGAGGTCAAAGGAAAGCATGCCCCGACTTAACGCAAGCACAAAGGGGGTGTAATGTGCAATAATACGGGCGAGTCCTGGAACTTTCGGAATAATGGTGTATGAGAGAAGCAGAAAAAAAAGAGGGCTCGAAAGCGAGAATGCGAAGAGTATGTCTCTCGATTAGCGAGGTCTTCATGATACCGCTGTAATTATTGTTTTTATCATCATCATCATCATTATTATAATTATAATAATAATAATAATTGTTGTTGTTGTTGTTATTGTTCTAAACAGACAATGAAGAAAACTACAACAGAGAGGCAGGAATTCCTAGCCATGGGAGCAAGTGTACGCAGATACTGAATATTTCGAAAATGACTGAAAATAAAAAAGGGCTTCTAGCTTTCTTGAGTACTTTATCAGATATTAGCTTTAATTATATTTAACCCTATGTTGCGGGACACGGCTGCCCCATTTTGTCACAATTGTTCAGAATTTTTTTTCATATTGCATAGTTCATTTGTTATTAATAATTAACTGACGATTTTTTAGGCAAATTTTTCAATTTCCTCTTTAGATGTGCGCCATTTTGCCAAAAATGAACACAGAAAAAATCCTACTTACCTTCTATATAGCTATTATTATTATTATTATTATTATTATTATACATAATCAAAAAAAATTCATCAGCTCATTGTAATAAAAAAAATTACAGGAGTTATTTGTCCGGCCGTGGACCCTGGAAGAACGGAGACGTCATTTAAAAAACGCTGCACAGCCACCATTTTGAAATTAATCGCTTTAAAAAATATATTTTATAGTCACTGATATATATGATAAATACACCTGTTTTTGTAATCTCCATTTATTTTGTAGTACTTCTGAAAAAAAATCCGCAAAAAGCCTATTTTTTCGACCTTTATAGAGTGGCCTACCCCCTTGAATTTACATATATTAGGTCTCCAAATTTCTTTATAGCTAGAAATGAACAAAAAGAAAGTTTAATTTTTTTCTTCTTATGTTATAAAATAATAGGCGCTCGTTAAATAATATCCCTGCGGTAGATTTATAATTCCATTCAAAAATTTCAATTTTATAGCCATTGAAGAATAAATTGCTCACACTTTTCCCCACGTGACTCAATTACTATTATTACTATTATTACCATTATCATCATCATCATTATTATTATTATTCTAAAGAGACAATGAAGAAAACTGCAACAGAGAGGCAGGAAATCTTTATGATTCGCTCGAGAGGACACTCCGATTAAGGAATTTTAATAAATGGCGAAAAGAGACGTAGATTCTACGGGACGAGGAAGAAGAATAAGAGAAACGGAGACGGGGAAAGTTTGCGAAAAGCATTAGGCGAGGGGGCGAAGGATGTGCTCGCGGGAATGGCCGAAAAAAGAGAAGAAGAAGAAAGTGTGTGAGAGAGAGAGAGAGAGCAGGGGCCAGGCAAGAGATCAAAGGGCTCCGCTTCCTCAAACAATGGACTTTGCGAGGAGTTTCTGGAAAGTCTTGAACGCCGTGGCGCTCGCTTTCCAGTCAGGAGCCTTTCCTCTTTTTTCTTTTTTTTTTTTATCACCACATCCCTGAGATTCTCGTACACGAATGATAAAAGGAGCCGAGAGGTACGCACGAAGACACGCGCCTGCGCGAGCTTCCTGCTTTTTTTCTTCCCCATACCTTTATCTTTCCAGCTCGCCTGGCGCGCGTTTATCTCGGCTAATTTTTGTCTTCTTCCGTCCGCGACAATGATTCGTAAAGAAAACTTATTTGTGACGAGCTGTCTACAGTATCGAGATGCGGAAAGACGCCGCCGGAAAAGAACAATCGCGGATCTGTATACAAAAGAAAATCTCAACGACGCGCTCATCGTTCCCTTTTTCTCGGTGTACACTAGGGTGGGCCAAAAAAAAACGACTAATTTTTTTGTTTCGGGGACACACGTTTAAGGTTCTTCTCGTGAAAAATGAATTTTGACAAATTTTCCTGAAAATTTGCACAAATTATTTTGAATATGATCTGAATATATGGTCCAAATTTTAAGGTAGTACAACAATCGAAGACTACAATCGATGGTTTTTTTTTCGTGAGATTATTAATAATCAGATAATTATTGAAATAAATATGTAAATATACGATTTCCCGATCAATTATGTAGCAGCACTTCTGCTGCTGTTATTTGCTTCGTATTCTTATATATTTTTAATTTGGTTTTAATTTTTATCAATTCGATCGTTTTAAGGTAGTACAACCACAAAACTGTGTAGAGACAGATTTTCTTAAAAATTTGCACAGGTCTTTTTAAATGTCATATGAAAACATGTGTCAAATTTGACAAAGCTTCACCATCTAGAAATCGAGATATTATACATTGAAAGTCGTTGCTTTTTCGAATCTTCCATTTAAGAGTCCATGTTAAAAGTAGAAATTTTTAAAATTTAATATCTAAATAACTACATGGTTGAGCCTTTTTAAACTTTGCAAACACTTTAACACAATGCTAACGAAGATCTGTGCAATTGTTGAATAAATTCTGTCTCAAGAAATTTCAACTGGTGATTTTACATTTAGTTAACACATAAGGATAAACTTTTGAATAGACTGTCTCGTATGTACTACCTTAAAAGGTTTTACCACGTAGAAGTCAAGATATTTATTATCAAAAATTATGATTTTTTGTGTTCTTCCATAAGAGCACTTGTTTGATGTTACGATATTCAACCTTCAATATTTTGACTTCTAGATATGGTGAAACTTCTTGAAATTTTGCACAGATTTTTATATAATATCAAATAAATTTTGTTTAGTTTTTCAAAAAAATCTGACATAAAATTGTTTAAAACCTTTTTAAATCATGTAGCAAGTATACCCCAGCTTGGATGACCTTGAATTTAGAGTATGTTGTTCTTTAGTTAATTTGCAACAACTTTTTTTTATTAAATTATTCGCGCAAATTACTTTGAACGTCAAAAAAACCTTTAAAGCTTTTCAGAGGTGACGATTTTCTATTTTTTATTTCCCATTTAAATGACATTGGAAATTTTTTTTTTTATTTGGGATTTTGTAGCTCAATAAGGATGTAACTTACATATATGCCCTCACATATTTTTAGAGAAAATTTGACGCTCTACACAAAAGGTTTCTTGTAATTTTTCGATAAATTGGCTCCCTCGAAAGTTTTTGCATTGTGTAAAAATTCATTTTTACAGGTGTACATATGCATAACCTGTATATTATGGTTTTTTTGTAAAACATTTCAAATGGTACAAAATCATGTCATTCAATTATTTTCTAACTTGAGCAAATTTGTTTTTTTTACTAAAAAAATGGCTCTATAGCAGTATCATCACGTACAATACCATAATTTTTTAAAATCAACAAATATTCAGGTGAGTTATTTTTTTATATACTTAATGAATACAAATTTAGAGTACATTTTTTCAGTATATTAATTAGTTGAAATATTTACATTATATCAATTTTATACAGATTTGCACGTGTAAAAGTGAATTTTTACACAATTTCAACTTTAACCCTGAATCTATTTTGAAAGAGTCAATTTATCGAAAAATTACAAGTGACCTTTTTTGTAGAGCGTCAAATTATTTACAAAATTATGAGTTCTAATGAGTTACAAAATGAAAAAAAAAACGGTTTCCAATGTTATTTAAATAGTAAATAAAAATTGAAAATGTCTGGAAATTCGGTCTGGCATCTTTTTTATCATTCCAAAGATATTAAAACTTGTGTCCACGATAAAAAAAATTTGTCATTTTTTTGGACCACCCTAGTGTACATCCTTCACTTTTTTTTTCTCTACTTCGCTCTCGTTCTTTCGTTAGATTGTCTCGTGTTTTCGGATGGGAAATCATAGTTCTCAACCCCCTTTTTACCTTTTTCTTCCTGTTGAGGTGAAAGAATATATATCCCGGAACGAAGTGTATGATAGGATGCACAATGAGAACGAGCGGTGAACCGCAATTCTCTGTCCTCGAGCCATTCAACGACTGTATTAAAACGCGAATGAAAAATATAACTGTACGCACGCGAGTATCTTCTCTCTCGGCTATATACACTTTTTAGCTATTTTCCTCTCTCTCTCTCTCTATCTCTCTCTCTCTGTCTCGTTCCATCTCTCTCTTTTTTTCCTGAGAAAAATGAGTCAAGAGCCCCGGGGCTAAAGAAACAATCAACGACTCCGTGGTTATGAAAGGAATTTAAAAATTACAAAGAGCAAATTCTGTTGAACGGGTTCATCGTGTTAATGCGTCTCCATTAAGGTTATGACTTGAAAAATGTAATATCAATGTTGGGGGAAAAGAAAAAAAAGGGTGCATGCTTCTCCGATTATATGTATACAGACTCCGAGGTTTAATCCTGGTTAGCATACTGATTGGCTTATTTTTAAGGTTGTATGAGACAGATAATCACAGCAAAAAGTACATTTTTGGCATTAAATTTTTAAAATTTAGACTCTGGCTTTTTTTGCTAAAAAGTTTACAATTTTTAAAATCTTAATTTGATTATCAACTAGCAACTTGTACATATTTTAACAATAATTTAAACATTTTTTATTGTTTAAACAATTGAATTAAAAAAATTTTTAGTAAAATGTTTTAAGATTACTGTTTGTACAAAATGAAAACTGCTGCGAGAATATAATTCACAAAAATCTCATATTGTTAAATTTTTATTCAGTGAACATTTACGAATTCTCCATAAAAAGCAATGTTAAATCTCAACAACTTTAAAGTTTGATTACTCTTAAACCATTAAACCATTCAGTACAATGATTTCAAACTTAGCACAATATTTTTTTCATATGCTTAAGAACAAGATATAAAAAATGTATACAACTCTCATATTTTTGAAAATATCGTACATACATTCTTAAATGACTTTTAAGAATGTCTATCAAAAATATCGATTAAAAGAGAAATGTATTATTCTGGTACATATCAAACGATTGGACAAGCAGTTTCCAGCTACAATATGCACAAAAAACATCTCTTTGCAGACCATTTCATGAAAATATTCGTAATTGAAAATTCGATTTTTAATATTAAGTAGATGCGAGAACACAACACTAACTTTATATTCATAATAATATTTATTAAACTTTTTTAAAGTACGTATATAATAGTTAAATACTCGATCATATTTGATCGAGTTTATTGACCAAAAATTTTCTTTTTTATAATATTGAAATCAAGTCTTTTTTCCAATTAAAATTAAAATAAAATAAATTTATTAAAATAAATTTAAAAAAAATAGAATCAGTGAAAAATATTCACGTGAAGTTTACCATGCATCCATGTAGAGGTGCGATACATATTCTTTAATGTTGATATAATATTTATGAGGAGCGATAAGTTAAGTGCTGAAGCGTGTTAAATTAAATATGCAAACAACATGCTTCAGCTAATTACATACCATTGAATGTTGAAGTGTGTAAAAAGTGAGTGCAAGAATATAACACGTGTCATAAGTGAGTAAAAAATTTACCCTTATAGGTTTTCAGCACAGTTTCCGATAAACATTAATAAAGGAACAAAACGAGCCAATTTATTCTCGATTTAATTCGCAATTTTACGAATCAGCCGATCGAACGCTTTTGTCGATTTCTGCGAAAATTACGATAGAGAAGAGAGATTAATAAAGAGAAAAAAAAGAAGACGAAGAAAAAGAAGAAGAAAATATAAAACACACATTTTCAATAAATCTTCTGGGCTCCGGAACAATGAAAACGAAATATGCAAACAACATTGTTTGCAAATATGCAAACAACATTGCTTCATCTAGTTACACACCATTAAATATTGAAGTGTGTAAAAAGTGAGTGCTAGAAAATAACACGTGTTGTGAGTAAAAAATGCACCCTTATAGGTTTGCAGCACAGTTTCCGATAAACATGAATAAAGGAACAAAACGAGCCAATTTATTCTCCATGTAATTCCCAATTTTACGAATCAGCCGATCGAACGCTTCTGTCAATTTCTGCGAAAATTACGATAAAGAAGAGAGATTAATAAAGAGACAAAAAAGAAGACGAAGAAGAAGAAGAAAATACAAAAAACACATTTTCAATAAATCTTCTGGGCTCCGGAACAATGAAAACGAAATATGCAAACAACATTGTTTGCAAATATGCAAACAACATTGCTTCAGCTAATTACATACCATTGAATATTGAAGTGTGTAAAAAGTGAGTGCTAGAAAATAACACGTGTTGTGAGTAAAAAATGTACCCTTATAGGTTTTCAGCACAGTTTCCGATAAAAATGAATAAAGAAACAAAACGAGCCAATTTATTCTCGATGTAATTCGCAATTTTACGATTCAGCCGATTGAACGCTTTTGTCAATTTCTGCGAAAATTACGATAGAGAAGA
>JAPYYW010003636.1:0-14091 GCA_030522545.1 Cremastinae sp. A BG-2022a | reverse complement strand
CAAGGGCTAATAACTTTTTAAAAAATTGATGAATTGACGTGATTCTTGCGCCATTCGCTTCGTTTTGCAAAAATCTTGAAAAATCACCCTTAATAAAGTTGATTTGGTCAAGAGAAAGAAATGATATCGCTGATTGAAATTTTCATGGGTCCCCGAGACCCAGTGTGACTGACCAAATTTTTTGAAATTTTTTAAATTTGTTTTCAAGAGCCTATTCGATCGGAAATTTCCTGTAGATAACGAAAATGATAATTATTCGGGATGAAATCCAAGAGTTCATATTGAAAAATTGAAGAAACTGATCGAAAAGTCAGTTTTTTCAATTTTTCAACATGAATTTTTGGATCCTGCTCGTAAATTTAAATATCAATTAGTCCAAAACATAATTTACCCCTACAATAAACTTTATTAATAAACTTTAATATAAGCAAAGAAGTTCGCAGTTGTCTTTTTAAATTTTTTAAATTATAAGGCATGTAACGTATAAATAACCATCACCTGAAGGGACCGATATTTTAAAACAATTTTTCAAAAGATTACATTTCTTTTTACATCCTGTCTCGCAATATCTGTTTCTGCGTCTTTGCATCACAATATATTATAATCAAAATTTCGAAATATATATATACCTTGTTTTTATCGTAGGCGCTTTCATGTATCTTATATGTCAGCGTTGACCCCGCGACTGCTTAAAAAAATCATTTATTTTTCCATTTTATTTTTTATTCAAGATGTTAAATGCGCTAATACGCAATAATTCTTTACTTTTTAAAAAGAAAATTGAATGTGTCATACATATTATCAATGTCTCAAGAAAAATGAAATTTTTTTAAAATAAAGAAATAGTGGATAAATATACTTAATTAAATTTTATTAGTCGTGAACGTTAAAACAGAGATTATCAAGCTTTTTTTTTATTTAAATTACATATTCTTCGGTAAAATTCCCTCGTAGTAACGTGTTTTCACTTATTTGACTCAAAGTGCATTATGTATAATTTCTTGAAAAGTTAATCGAAATTCTCCACAATTTTCTAATCGTCATTCAATTTTTTTATTCATTCAATCAAAAAAAATATGCCGAGTGTATTGCAATATCAAGCGTCAAATATTAAAATACCATATGTATTTCATAATTGAATTTTTTATGTAAATGATCGGTATGACCTAATGCAGAACTTCTTCTTCTTATTTAACAACATACACATTTTAATTTCAAATTTTTGGTCCATAACACAACACTCGTTGTGTAGCACGACCACTTGAAGTATACGAAAATAAAAATATTCTTATTTTTCAAATAAAACCACAATCTTTGTCGGTCTTTCGAAAGATTCATTTTTAAACAAGTGTCATTTTTTCTTTATTATAAATTTGACAAAACTTTAGATGTCGTTGCGTCACGACATCGGTTAAAACTTTTGTTATCGTAGGCGCTCTCGAGTATCTCGTGTGCCCGTCAGATTTTAGCCCGCGGGCGCGTTTGACACCCGATACCGTAAGTACACACGTCGTGCAATCATAATTTCCAACAATAACGGATATACGTATATATATATATATATTGTGCATCTTAAGTTTTATGGCACTGTATACGCGCGCGGAGGAGGAAAACTCGCGGAGAGATGAGATTGAGTAGAGTTTTAGGAGGAAGCGGCTCGTATCTTGACGATGTAACGGTAATAGGAAGAAACCTCCTTTTATTGTGAATATGTGAATAAATATACTTATATATATATATCCATAGATACCTATATACATGTATGCGGGGCGCTCTTTTGTCCTCTCTCCTTTCATCTGGTATATATAGA
The DNA here is from genome assembly GCA_030522545.1 of Cremastinae sp. A BG-2022a. Classification (NCBI taxonomy): domain Eukaryota; kingdom Metazoa; phylum Arthropoda; class Insecta; order Hymenoptera; family Ichneumonidae; species Cremastinae sp. A BG-2022a. The sequence goes on along the minus strand of JAPYYW010003636.1, from coordinate 12,281 downwards.
CAAGAGCGATGAGGAGCGCCTACCGCGCCGGGGACCACCAGCCACTTTGTTCAATAATAAAAGGAAAATGATGAATTTTAAAGGGGCGTATAGGGATTGGGGAGGGGGGGGGGGAAGAGAGAGAGAGAGAGAAGAGCCCTCTGCATGCACCGAGAGTTCCACACTCTCTTGTACAGCATCTTTCACGCACGAACGAGATCGCGCGGGGAGAGGACACGATCCTCTCGCCCGGTGCATTAATCCTTCGTTCTCCGTTGGCCAGTGACTCCGAGAGCGAGATTAGACTCGGGATGATCGAGGAGGGCGCATTACCGTGAATTTATTATACGTACGGCCGAGGCAAATGGACTATTTATTAAAGGTATCCGCTCTGGAATTCCTCGCGCCGTGTAACTAAAACTATGACGCTCGATTTATCAACAAAAGGACCAATAGAAATTGAATATGCTTTTCTTGAGATTAAAATAAGAAAATGTTCAGGGAGCGGGTAGTCGTCACACTGAGAACGGATTTAGTTGAAAAATATTTAGTTGAAAATATTTCGTTGAAACAACACTTGTTTATTTGAAATTGTTTATATGAAATAATTAAACTTCGGTTAAATTAACCAAGAATTTAGTTCAATTTACAAAATAATATCGTTGAACGTATTGAAACAAATACTTTGTTGAATCATCCAAATTTCGTTTTGTTTATTCGAAATAAAGAAACTTCGGTTAAATCAACCAAGAATTTAGTTCAATTTACAAAATAATATCGTTGAACGTATTGAAACAAATACTTTGTTGAATCAACCAAATTTCGTTTTGTTTATTCGAAATAATGAAACTTCGGTTAAATCAACCAAGAATTTAGTTCAATTTACAAAATAATATCGTTGAACGTATTGAAACAAATATTTTGTTGAATCAACCAAATTTCGCTTTCAGTGGCAAGGGAAATTCACACAGCAGAGCTAGATAGCGTAAGTCGCAATTGGAAATCGCTTCCTGCTGTGGAAATTCCTGACTCCTCCCACGACAATAATTACATTTGTTTAGTCAAGAAATATAATATATCTTTCGCCCCGATGAGAACTTTCTCGAGCTACTTTTTTCCAACACGATATATACACTCGCGTCCTGTTTTCTCCTTTTTTACATTTTATCACCGGCGCGTCCACTCCCGGGCCCCCTCGTTTCCTCCCGTTCTGTTTTACTACTGCTCCGTGTACACCGCGTGTTGTATATACTCTCGCACGATCGCTCACGATCTCAAAATGATTCCACAACGCTGCCTGCCTTTCCACGCCGAGTTATATTATATATATACCAAGAGAAAAAATAAGATTCCGGTCAATCCGGAATGTTAAATCGACGAAAAGATCCAAAAAGCATATATACGATATATTTTATTCGCTCGGTGTAGTATCTTGGTCAGCTCTGGACTCGTGCGTGTGCGCGCACATGAATATGTATGTCGATATATGCGCCGGGCGCGATCTCCGTCCCGTTTGCGGCCTGTCTCGCACCAAGGGTTTTACGGCGAGAAGGAGGCGTCGCGACGCTGTTGGACAGATGCCAATGACCGAAGGAGAACTATATCTACCACGCTGATGGCATGTATATCCTCTCCATGGTATACGCATAGGTATATTCGTAAATTTCTATATATAGTGTCGCTCGAGTACGCATATAATGGCACTTAATGTCTATGCGGTTACCATCAGGGACATGGACGAACACGTCCACCCCCCCCGTATCCCGATGTAATACCACGTCGAGGACTGTCCATGGAATACCAATAACTCGAGCTCATATACGCACCCAGCTCAAATTACACCTATATGTGTATATCAGGACACACTATATAGTGCTCTCTTTCCTATCAATTAGAACCCCCACAACTGTTCAATTTTTTGACATTTTATTTTTTTTTGGCTGGAGCTAACCGGCGCTCAAGCTGCTTTTCGGGTATACGCCATCAGGGAAAATTGTTCAGCAGACTGTGCACTACCAGAATATTATACCTACGCTGCGTCGCGACTCGTGCTCCATAATCGAACAAGCTTATATACACAATTGTACGGGGTAAAGCGGCGATTCAAGCAAAAATACATACACGTTGCATGAACATATTGCTATAATTATTTCAAGCGTTCGTTAAGGAAAATTCAAGTATTGTTCAGAAAAAATTTATTTTATGCAAATGAATACGCATAATAAATTTATATTTTTAATTGAAAGATTAAAAATCGACAAGTTAATTGTTTTAAAGGCTATACATGGTAAATTATTTATTTTGGTAAATTATTTTTATTTTTTACATGGTAAATTATATGAAAACTCTGTTGTTCGGAAGATTAATTTTCATACTCTTACAATTCATTTATCCAACAGACAACATTTAAAAACTGACTTTTACATATATACTCTACTTAAGAGATAACATGTAAATAATTAAAAAATTAAAAAATAGTACTTCACCGTTCAATTGAAGAATTTGTTACAATCAATTATTGTCACTTCTCTAGCAAAAACATTAGATATTATGGTTTTAATAAAATCAAGTTTTTTTTTGTCTATCCGTGCACAGTCATTCGACAATTTTTTTTATACGTAAAATTATTGAACGAGTAATATTATATAATTTTAGAAAAATAGTCACACGATGAAGATGAACGAAGTAAATAACTCATCACAATCGAGCTCGGAATATTTTTATTTCGTCGATAAACATAAAAATGAAATTTTATATCGTTGCGCAGAAATGGAGGGTCCACCGCGCGATGTGATTCAAGTGGCCCAAAGGCGGGGGGGGGGGAACGCAATTTTGCGGTTTGAAAGTTATAATACCGCAAAGAGAGTCTCGGTACGGAATATAGATCGGATAATTTAGTAATTGGATTAATTCGTTTCGCACCATGGCCTCGGGAGTGACTCTCAGACACGAACTATATATATTGCGACTGCCTGTTGTGTATAAACGCAAGCGTTATCTCTTTCTTTCTCTGGCCGTTCTCTCTCTCTTTCTCTGTCTCGTCTTTTTGTGCGGTCGAGCCAGATATACTCGTTTTGGACCTCACACTCGCGTCTCTCCGCAGCTCTTCGTCGCTCTTTAAGACTCAACTTGTGATTGGATGCGAGCTCATCGCTCTCTCGAGACCCTGAGAGAGAGAGAGAGAGAGAACCCTTCGTATATATTCAACATCGCGTCTCCCAGAGTATACACGCGAGCAGGCTAGTTCCTTTTTTTTATTCTTCTTTTTATTTTCTCAACTGCACTGTACCGACCTGTACAAGCCTCGAGGGGTTATTTTAAGACGCGCGGTGGAAGTGGTCTGAAAGCAATGAGGACTCCGGAGGGTGCGTATTATGACCGCCGCGCCTTTGCGTGTATGCGTCCGCGTATATTCGAATAAGTGGATTTATCTGCTCCCTTCCTCCGGCTTTTTCGACTTATTCCAAGAAAAGCACCTCTCGTTGCCGCTGTTATTTCATTTTCACAGCGTTTCGTCGTTTCTCTCTCTCTCTCTCTCTCTCTCTGCACTCGTCTTACTCCGCTTACACTTGTTCCTCTCATCATAAGAATAAGGGACAATATTCCACCATAAATATAAGTGCAATCATGTTGATCGTGATATGCGCTTTGAATCCAACTTGATTTTATGCACGATATAAAACACAGTCTCGCTCCGAGCGTCCTCAATTCTTTCAAGCTCGTCTGCCTGGTTCTATTATTAGAATCAAAACAGCTATACTCTGTATATGTTCAAATATTTAGATTTTTGAGCTCGGCTATAGTCGCTTCTTATCCATTTGTTTAGTCATAAGAAATTCGAACGATGTCGTGTCTCATATCTACTTGCGCAATATCGAAGATTTTTCGTATATATGTTTCGTTCAAAATTTCTCGCTGGAGTCTAACAATATATCGATTCAATAGTGAATTTTAAATTAGAGTCTTAAAAAAGCCACATGCAATCGGTTATTTTTATATATGTGCTATGAATAATTTTTCTTATTCCGTTTCCTGCATGATCATATATTATGTATAGTCGCTGTCACTAGGACAAAACTCTACATGTGGTTCACAAAACAAAGCGTATATTTATCTGAAAAGGTGAGAAAAGCTCACAGGAAAAAATATAAAACTGCAGAAAATAGAATCCAAATCAAGAGGTTGGATCACAAAAATGGAATGAGATATATGTAGATATAGCACTGGAATGTCTAAATTTTTCTTATTATGTTCAATATATCTTGTTTTTTTTTAAATCAAGTATTTTTGAATCTCTGACATTTTTATTGTAAGGTATATATGATAATATACAGTCCTCGAAACTAAAATTCCCTGAATATTCCGAATTCAATCTGACCCACAAAAAAAATAGATACTCTTTCTTATTTTTAACGTGATAATCTAGTTCGCGTGTACTAGGTGCTATATTTATCACGATTTTAAGTATTCATTCATTTGCACGGTGACAGTGCTTATTTATCCCTATAGGTCGTGGTAATTTTCATTTCGACTGGCAGATTGGTGACCCACAACAGAATTATGTATAGTAAATTCGATAAAATCTAGAGAGAATACATTTCTCCAACATGCAGTTGCAGTTTTTAAAATTAGTTTTCTTAATGTATTATGCAGTAATCAAACAACGAACTGACGTTCACATAACTTAACCATTCTTAGACACACATGGGTCTGTAGTGTCCTACCGTTTTTTACAATACTCAGGCTCGGTTAAAAAATTTGAAAAAATTCAGGAGAGTAGTTTGGGATCTGTAGAAAGAGAGCATACATTGGGTAATAAATAAAAATTAATTTTTATTATCGTTATTTCAACGAAAACGATGCAAAACACGAGAAATTCACGATTTCACTAAAAAAATCATAACTGTTTAATGAATACATTAAAAAAAGTAGCAGTATACGTCTTTATTGAAATACAATAGATGAAGAAAAAAAAATATAACATAAAAAAAATATAACAATTTTTTAAAATGTATAATTATATGAAGAATTCAAAAAGTAATATTTTTGTAGTGAAAACTGCATGTGTGTCTACCGGGGATTAATAAGAACAGTATATAGCCGAAAATTTTTAATTATCTCATTTATTATGTGTAAAAAAAATTTTTTACATTTTAGTGTTACTTGTATTATTAGCGTGTAAATAATTTTTTGAATAATCATACCGTGTTTTTAAAAATTTCGAATCGAAAGACAGTGTACGCTCATTTTAAGGTTGAAAAAGTCAGTGAGCATATTTTTCGACGGGAATTGAAACTTCCGATAACAAAATTATCTATAACGAATATATAAGGAGCGATAAGAATTTTTTTCACGTACGATCTGTGATCTCGATGAAAATATGTGATTTTCGACTTCTTTACCTTTCGGGGGCTCGTCTGGAGCTCCGTGCTGTATATTCTTGAACGAGAGCGCGCGTTTTACTCAAACCTCGGCGAGGCGGTCGCGAGGGAGAACGTGTGCTCGATCTCGAGCCCTGAATTCGTGAAACAAACGAGTCAGTGCACTCTCATGCATCCACTCGTACGCCCGGGGCAAAATGTCTGAACGTCGCGAAAAAATAGACGAAGAAAACCCCGTCAACGTCGTATATATCCGCGGATAAAGCTGCTCGAAAGAAAATGCGAAGAAATAAAGTTGCTCCGCGCGCTCGAACGTCCACATATACATACGCGGATATAAAATTCCACACATGTAAATATCCGCGGATGAGCAAAAAATGGCGACGAAAACGGGCACGCGAGATATTTTCTGCGAACCGTAACGATTTTTATATTTCCGCCCAACCGTACGATCGTTTTTAATTTTCCATCAAATTGGGAGAGCATTTTCACCAGTTTCGGGTTTTATCTTTTGGCATATCGAACGAACTCTCTCTATAATTATTTCACGCGGACGTGTCTGTGTGTCCCAATTTTAGTCATTTCTATCATATACGAGGGAAAAATATATAGTTAAATTTTTTATGGAATTGCCCATGGATGGGGTGCGATTGAGCAAAAATAACGAGGAGAGAGGAAAGATAAAGAGGGGAGGGAGCGAGAGAGTATAACCTCTGGTGCAAACCCGTACGTGGTTCGACGCCAATGAACTGCAAACGTGAAGAGACTTCGCTAGCAAAAGCGGAGAGATATGTAATTCCGTACGATCTTTGTGTGTGTGTCTGTGTGTACGTATAATACTTGGTAACCTCAATCCTTTCTTCTCATGCATATACCGTGTCCCGAAATCAAATTCATATATAGCTTTTCTATACATTTTTCATTAATCTCGACAAAACGATCGATTTCTTTCCAATTATTGAAAATTTCTCGACTTCATATACATACGATATATTTAATTAATTTATTGTTCTTCTTGATAAATTATTTCACATTTTCAACACGTTATACAGAATATGTATAGTTAAGTAATAAAATGATGAGTCGAAAATTGGATTCTTTGGAAATGAATTGACTTATATTTATACGAACTGTGTGCTTTTCTCTTGATTGAAATTCAAAAAGATCCTTTGAATTGTATATATATATATATTTGTGTGATATTTATAAGACACCCCGTGGATGAATATCCCTTCATCCACAAAGCTTTCTCGGTATTCTATCGTCCGCTTGAGTTCCCTTACACTCAGTGTGTGTTCCCTTCTCCTCGTCTGCTTCTTTCTCTATCCTCCTCTTTCACTTTTCACCGTTACACCGCTCGCTCGATCGCTCTTTCTCCTTCTCTCTCTCTCTCCCTCTGCCAGCAGGTTTTTGTCTTTGCGCTAGAACAGGTACGACGAACGCAACGAGAGCAACGAGGCGCCACTCGCGAAGCCATGCATTCCGTGAAAAAAAAAGAAGAAGAAAGGAAAAAAAAACAATTCGAGGCGTTGCAGAAAAATATCGAGTTTCAAAAGGACCGAAAGCTCTATCGGTGAACGATTGCGAATACGTTCTCTCCCTCTTGTTATTTTTTCGTCTGAAAAAAAGGCAGAAAAATTGTTTTAAACGACGAACACACTTGACTCGAATCCAAAATTACGAAAGTTTCGAGTTCTCTCGGATGCAACGTGCCACTTATTTTCGCCAGCCACAAAGCATCAACAGTTTTATCAACTTCAATTCCGGCCTCTCGTTACGATCAGTGCTGTAAAACGTTTTCAATTGGTAGAAAAAGATTTCCAATCTTGCAACCTCCGCTTCTCTTTGTTACTTTTCATTCGTTCATACTAAACTTACTGTTACCAGATATTTTACTACAATAATTTCATATTTTTTGGAACTGCTTATTATTATATATTAGATATATATTTTTATACATAGTATTGAACTAAACGTATTTTTGGTTTGGATGAACTATATAATATGTTAAAATCTGGTTCTAACTTCTAAGATAAAAATTTTTTTTAAATAAAAATCTAGTGCGTGGAAAAAATTTCAACAGTTCCAGAAAATTGCAATTTAGTCATGATTAAATTATATGCTACAGAGATTTTTCGTGAAGCGAAAAATTCGACTATTTTTACTAGGTTTAATACTAATTTCTTCATGGATCCATATAGCACATATAAATTCCTTAAGAAGTGAAGAAAATTTACTATATGACAAATCGTATTAATTTCTCTAAAAGCAAAGAAAAAGATCAAGTATACATATCTGTGTTTGAACGTTCGAATTTTCACCATAATACGATATAGTATATCTTTCCAGCAAGATATATATTATTCATTTTCTATATTGATAAGGAAAAATAATCAGGATCACTATGTTTTTTACGAAACCGATCTGTTATTTACTACATTACGAAAAAACATCACAATTTGTTGCATGAAATTCTTTTCGTGTATAGTCGTTACCTCACGTACTAAATAATGTATATATTTTATATTATAATCAATCAGGTACTTATTTAAACATTTTTTTCACAATAACATATTATTATTTTTATTAGAATCATAGAATATGGTTTTAAATCTGAATAATAATGTGCAAAATTGCATTGTCGTAAACACCTTTAAAAGAATTTATTCATTTAACTCGAATATAGTATGTCGTTCTCTTATTTTCTTTCTCTTGTGCTCTTATTTTCTCATATAATATTCTCAGCATGAGTCCTATCCCCGGTGAGTCTCGTTTCTTCGACGGAGGAGAGTTTTCCTCCCGGCTCCCCCGAGATATTCGACCGGTCCGCAACTTGTCGTGTCGTCTCTTCGCTCTGGAACGTCTCGTATTCTCTCGTCCCCTCGCACTTTTTTTTCTTCCGAACTGGTCTCCGGTTCGTGCACTTGTTACGGTTCGCGGATTCCACCACTCTTCCGCTTTCCGATTCTTCTTTTTACCTGCTGTTATATATACACATATATATATATATATATATACATGTATATATCGATTTATCTCTCTTTCCCTCTGGCCTTTCTTTTATTTCTCCTCCTTTCGCTATTCAACCCTTCAATGGCTGCTTCGCGGATATTCTTACTTCTCCGGGCTCTTTCTTTTTTTCCTTCTTATTTTTCCGGCCCGCGCCCGGCCATCACCCCTTTTCCCTTCAAATTCCCCACCTCTCTTATATTTGCCTCCCGCTCTTTTTCCCCTGCTTTTTCTCAATCTCTTCCTTTCTCTCTCTCTTTCTTTCTTCTCTTCGATCCTCTCTCTATATCACTCACACTATCCACTCTACGCTCTGCTTTTCTCATTCTTCTCGTGCCTTCGTCCCTTTTTCTCTTATTTACCGCGCGCGGCGGCGGCTAGCGCGGTTTTTCCACTCGATCGCCACGGTAATCGCGAGGAGGAAGGAAACGCTTGCGGATGTCGATCGATCGTTGTGCGCCAGTGACGAGTTTGAAGGAAATCGGAAAAAAACCCCGTGATAAAGTTTACGCTCTCTCCTTTGTGTTGGAACCTTAAAAAAAGACGTCGTTATATTTTGCCTCAGCTCATCGTCCCCTCGTTCAAAGCACATTTAACGTCGATGAAGAAATATAATTTCATTTCCCCTTTTCTCTTGTTATTTCTCCGAGTAAAAGGAGAGAGAGAGAGAAAAAAAAAACAAATGAAGAAAATAAGGAGAAAACAAACGCGAGGACAGAGAGGATATACGTTCCATTCGAGCATAACGTCCGGTTGCACGAGAATTCCTCGACGTTCGCTTTTTTTACCCACTTTTATCCCCGATTATGGCAGAATGTATCTGCTGCGCCGGAAATTCACTCTACTTTTTTTCTCTCCTGAACTTCCTATCCGTGAAATTATAAGAAACGCGAGCGCAACTTTTATTTTTCAGAAGCTGATGATAGCGAAAAATATATAAAGGTCGATGTTCTCCGTGATTGAGACTTCACCGTGATTATATTTGTAATTACACATCGTGACGGGATATCTCAGCGGTTTTTTTTCTTTCACGCGCGAGAAGCTATATACCGCAGTCATTCTCGCGTTGATAAATTGTCCCGAGTCGGAATTAACTCTATATCTTCCGACCATATGGCTGCCATAACCACTCTTATACCGTGTTGCGTTTTTTTTTCTCGTGTAAGATTTTTTTTTCCTCGCGTAAGATTTTTTTTTCCCTCGTGTGCATATTTCAACAAGAGAATATGATGCTGAAAAGCGAGGAAGCTCAAGAGCGCCGAAACTCCCCAGCGATTATTCGGCGAGCGATTCACCCGGCCCAACGCCTTGGAAGCGCGCTTAAAGTTGCGTGGCTCGTGAACACGCTCGCACACTCAACTGCATATTCTGCCAAAAGTGTGTTCCGCTTTGCACTGTCGTTTTTCTCGACTTTCGCCACGTGGCACCGTTTATTTCTTGCCTCCCCGATTTATAAACTCGCATCTCTTGCACGCTACAGTGTCTCGTCATTCGCACACTAAATGAAAAAAAATTTGCGAATGAACGACGATTATCTTGTCAATGTTACATTCATTGAAACTTTTTTACAAAAGAAAATATAAGTCAGCCTCTCTTGCTCTTTCTGGATAATAGTTTTATTTTGAAATTTTGAGGATTTTTATGTATAAAATATATGGTACATTTCTTTTCTCACAAATATTAAATGTTCTGTAATTTTTTTTAATTTTAATATAGTTGAAGTAACAGGTTATTTTTTGCATCATTCGCTTTTATTATTCGTCTCGTAATAATTTTTTAATCGCTCTTGATAAACTCCCCATTTCGCTGAGAGAAAGGGAATAAGATATGATTGATGTGGGAAAAAAATGTTGATAATTATTTCCTTCAGGGGTCACATCTTTGATTTAATTACCTTTGAAATATATTTTTTCTATATAGGGGCATCCCGAGCAAAACTCTTATTTCAGGAACATTCGATTTCAAAAGTTATAATCAGCAAACAAAGATCACGAAAAAAAGGAATAAACATTATTGAGAAGACACGATCAGTATCAAAAATTTCAAAATCGACTAATTTTTTGAAAGAATTGTTGCAGTTGTGGGAGCATCCGCGAATGCAGCAAACACCTTTTTGACAAGTTTCGGAACTTTGACACGAGAAGATCTCATTCCTGAAACTCTCTTTTCAAAGTGCGCCCACTTCTCTCTTTTCTCTGCTGTTTTCCCTTCAATATCTTCTTTAGGCCTTTATATACACTCGCAAACTTTTCCTCTCTCTCTCTCCTCCATTTCTGTTTAATTTTCGTGATAGCTATTTCACGGCGGTGTTGTCTTATAAAAGCTGCACAGGGGGCTTTCAAGATTTTTCCCACCCTGCTGGCACGCTCCGCAATCTCTCCGGTTGCTTCTCGCTCGGCCTCTTCCTCCCTCGTCACAGTCACTGAGTTTGTTCCCCCGTACACTCCATATATACTACCCTGGCAAGAGACTGCGAAACCGCAGCGCTTTCTTATACCAGCCGTGTTATGAATAAATTTGTAAAAGCTCTCGCGCGCCGGGACGAACCGAGAAAGCACGACTTGTGACCTCACGACAAAAGCATATCGTGAATCGTCCCACCAGAGTCTTGCATTCTTCGCCAGACAAATAATTAACGGTACTCCAGATTATATACTCTTAAAGATATTACACATAATATACTAGAAATTTACATAATGTCTTTCGAAACGAGAGACTTATTCATTTTCCAATAAAAGTTCTAAACGGATGAAAAATTGACGTATACACAATTCATTTTTTAATTTATACATGTATATAAGTCATTTTTTAATATTTTTCATTTTTCTATGTGCATTGAGAATGAGAAAAAAGTTTTGTCGAATCAACTAAAAAGTATGTGACAGGATAATAAAAAGCGAAAAATTTACCGTCGAAATATTTCGTTCGTTCTCCGTGATCGGCCTTTGTTTAGTTCATTCAACCATTTTTTTCAGTATCGCTTATTTTTTCCGCAATACTTGGTAATTTGCGTAACTGGTATATGATCTCTCGAAATTCGAGTAATTTCAAAGTTTGTGCAAGGACGTGACTATGATTTTAGCGAGTTCGGAATGTCTCGCGGTGTGTGCGCGGATAAAGAGAGAGAGAGAGAGAGAGAGAGAGAAACGTTCGGGCTTAGACAAAATGTATTCTTGTGTAAAGCCGAGCGTGCACGAAGTCGGGTATCTTGTGTGCAATAGAGAAGTACGTTTGGATCGAGATGCCACGGGGCCGGAAGTGACCGTAGCGCGCGAGATCCAACCTAGCGTAACGGTTCGTCGTTCTTCGTGTACATTCTCTCTCTCTCCCTCTCTCTCTCTCTCTCTCTCTCGTTCTCCTTTATTTCACTCGCGCCTTTCGCGCGCAAAGTTCACGCAGGTTCATGCACCGGCTCTCGCTCGTCGCGCTGCAAGTTTTCCTTCCCGATTCTCTTGCAACGCGCCAACGGCTCTCCGCACCAACGAGCGCTCTCCCCTTATACACACGTGGGGCGCATACTATGTATATACGCGCATTCGTGTGTCTGTTGCGAGCAACGGCACAGGTTCTCTTCCTCCTCCAGAACGATTCCGAGCCATCAGCTCCTTCCTCTCTTCTGCTGCTATTTTTCTCCTATTTCACTCATACGTACACACACAAACACACACCCTTCACACAGAAATTCTTCTTCTCGGACTCGGTGTGCGCACACTGGCTCTAATTTTCTTCTCATCCCTGCTGATGCTCTTCCGGGTAACTAAACACGTATGAACATTCCGATCGATCCTTTTTTTTAATTCATAAACGTAACTCTTTTTGTATTTTTATTCAATCGCTCTTCGTCCAAAATTTTATTTTCTGCGTACAAATATTTTACATTTTCATGAACTTTGAATACTGGCTCTAATTTTC
>JAPYYW010003635.1:0-30858 GCA_030522545.1 Cremastinae sp. A BG-2022a | reverse complement strand
CGACGATTTTCCGGAACCGACCGGACCGACGAGAGCGCACAAGTTTCCACCGGGAACTTTTATCGAGACGTCGCAGAGCGTCGGCGGTAAAGCTCCCGTTACCCAATTCGCCGAAAGTCGCTCGAGCTCGACGCTCACCGGTTTTTTCGGACTTTCGTAATCGACGACCGGTCGATTCTTTATCGTCAAACTGGAATCCTCAACATTGTTCACCTCGTCGAGCAACAAAAATTCCTGAAACGATTGAGGATGTCAATTTTTGAATAAAACATATTCGCAAATGAAAATTCTAGTCTCCGAAAAACTCACTTCTAATCTTTTGACGGAAATATAAGCCTCTCCGCACAATATTAGAGCTTGAGGAAACATAACGGCCACCGTCAATTCCAAAATATTGAAATAGGAAGAAAGTACGAAGGAGGTGTTGGCCGTTAGAGTATTTCCCATTAAAACGAAAGCTACCAGAGTAACAAAGAGACACGTTCTCTCCGTGAAGAACATTACTCCGAGATAAAGAGCCCGAATGTACGACGTCTTTGTTAACACCCCGATCTCGCGTGCTCTTGTCATTGACACGATTTTTTCAAATGGTTTTTCCCATGCATACATCTTCACGACCTGCGAATAAAAAAAGATTCAACATCATAGGGAGAAACAAAAGAAACAAAAATATCTTCATTTGTGCTTTTTGATGTTTTTATTGAAATTATTGTTATTTGTTATTTTCACCTGGATTCCGGCGATGAGCTCGCTCATCAATTGAACTCTCCGATCCGTTAAATTCGCAGTTCGCGCTCTTAAATCACCGCCTACCCAGCTAAGGTATCCTTGGAGCGGAATCGCGAGCGCGATGAGAGTTCCGATCCCGATGAGGGTGTTGACAGCTACCCGTTGCCACATTATGTATCCGACGATTAAGAGCTATTAAAATAATCAAATTTATTCGTCAATTAATAAAATGTAAATATAATGTTTTGCGAATTTCACTGAAACGTACCTGGAAAGGCATTATCCATATGTAATTGAGAAAAATAGGCAGAAGATCGAATCGGTTAACGTCGTTGCTCAATAAATTAACGACTTGGCCAGCCGCGGTTTGATCAAGTGACGATTTGCTCAGACGGAGCGCCTACAACGAAAAATAAATATTATTTTTCTAATCTATCCATTTTATTTCTTGTTTCTTCAAAATTTTGTTTTTTGTTTTTTTTGTTTGTTTGTTAAATATCGAAAAATGAGAAGAAACAAACCTTTCTGTAAACGAGGGAAGAGCAGGCGACTCGGACCCTCATTCCGATTTGTTGTCCGTCCAAATTATTGTGGTGCATTATGAAGACGACGCCGAGGGTCGTAAGGACGAGACCAGTCGCGTATCCGAGAGCTTCGTTCTTCGTCGGCAATTGACTTGAATTTCCATCGCTGAAATACTGCATCACGTAGCCTTGGAATATCGGCTGCATAGATCGCAAAATCGCGGATTGAAGTAAGATTAAGAGTCCAACGTAAAAGTACTTGAGAGCGAAAGTCCTGAATATCGCGCCTATTAAACTAGGTTGTTCCTTTTTCATCTTCTTTCCATCATCGGTTGGATCGGAAGCCGTGGGTTTTAATTTTTCTAGCTCTTTATTCCATTCTCTGATTTTACGAAAAAAAATTTGGAACATTATATTTTTCTTTTTCTTTTATCTAGAAAATGTCTAGATAAGAGACAAGAGATTCATATTTACCTCTCTAGTTTGTTGCCGAGCCGTTCCGACTCGTCGTTTTTCACAGGTTCGTATAAATCATCCAAGTTCAACTTGTGCCTGGCACCTTTATAAAAAAATTTTGCGGTCCACCTGTGTTGGAGAGTGTTCGTAAAGAATATAAAGTTGTTTATTCTGTTTTTCGCGATCGGGTTAAAAATTCGGTCAAATTTTTAGTTTCAAAATCATCTGAGTCAGGGATGGGCAGAGCTCGATACTTTTCTGAGAAATGGAAATTTTTCAATAGATAATCTTTATTGTCTGATTGATGAAATTAGCATCACCCAATGAAAAATTTTCATTTCTCAGAAAAGTATCGAGCTCTGGCCATCCCTGATCTGAATACTTTTTATTTTATACCAATATTTAATATAATAATTTTTTATAGATATTACGTGTAATACGAACCAGAAAAACAATCGATTTATCAGATTTGCCGTAACTAGAGGATTATTCTTCGTATTTTTTTTCTTCTGCGTATCCATAATTATGTCGATTAGACGGAACGAGAAATAAATAAAACCACGTGAAAGAAAAACAAATCACTTTTGCACACTCGATGATTCAAAATGTTTGAATCGAGAATTTGAAACGAGAATATTTCGTTATATCTTCTGGAGGCGAAGAGAGAGAGAGTGCTCGTTTCGATGTTTTCGATGATACTGAATGCCTGACGAAATTTTCGAGCTCTATAAATAAGATTTTCACGTTGGTACTAATAGGGAAACATGAAAATACTGCCTGTCAATCGAAAGCGTTTATACCTGGGCGACATCGACCCCATTATATTCTGTCTAAGCTAACTGTATCTTCTTCCGGTTAAGTATTTATATTTTCATTTTTTTCCCTCTAAAAATTGACTCAGCTCAAACACATACTATCGTCATCATATCGTATCATTTGAGACAATATTGGTCGTATTATTAGACTCGCGTATGCCTTTATCAATTTATAGCTGCCTGGTTTATCGTTCATAACAGAAAACAGAAAGTTAAGGATCGATATGTGAGCGTCGGGAACTCTCTGTTTACTACAAACTGTCAAGCAAGATAGTTCGACAACTCGGCAGCTGAAACAAGTGTTTTTCTCCCTAAGACTGTGCTCGTTGTACAATTTGGAACCAAAGTACGTTTTTACAGTGAAAAACGTTATTTTTATTTTAAAAAAAACTAATTTATGTGAGTGTGAAACATCACAGATAATAAAATATAAATTTAATAAATTAAATTAATTAAAATTCATGAGTGTATTTTAGCTTTCGTGAATCTCGACGATGTTGAAATTGTCGAAGTACGAGATAATAATATTATCAGACGGAATAAAGTTGAAAACAAACCATATTATCTGTGGCAAAGGTATTCGAGAAATGTACATTCTTGTCAGAGTTGCTCGACTCTGATTCAACATCGGTTTCTTTTACGTGAACAGGAAAATCATTATAATTTGTACATGGATAATTGCTATCACAGTATTTTTGTTGAGTCGTCGACAACATTTGTATTCGAAAATTAGTCAAAGCGCAGCCACACTCAAATATCGATTGTCGTTTCCTCCAACTTTCCTGGAATTCTGATTCTGGAATTCCTGATTTCAACATAGGTGAGTTTGTTTTATGTCACGATAGAAACGACGATTTGCTCTAGCACGAAATATAAACCATTAATTTTTATTTCCTTAAAATTTTTTGGAGATAATGAATTCTGACAGAAGTACTTTATTTTTATGAAAAAAAAATGGAATATTTTTGTAAAAAAATCAATTTTTTGGAATTAATTGAATGAATTTTCACGATAGAAATAAATATTTTTCACAATCATATTTGATGTGGATCAATACGAGCATACAGGGCTTTTATTTATTCAACACACAATGACAAACAGAAAAAGAATGTAGATAAAAAATGATTGTAATGTCATTGCGTCGTGTGGCGTAATGAACTGCAGTGAAAAATTCCATCCTCAGTCGTCCTTCGTCGTTATCGAGTCCCAGGATTTGGTACTCGTGAGATCGAGACTGTGCTGGACCGGAACTCTGTTGCAAGCGTTTTTGGCGAGCTTCTTCAAAGTTTCCGCCGTCGTCGGTCCAGTCTGGCGAACCATCTGGGAGAAAGGACCGTTCGGATTGTTGCACAAAAGTTCGTAAGGGCAGCCAAATTCCTGAAAATACAATAAGTTTTCGTTAATTTAAAAAAATTATTTACCGCGATAAGTATAATAGGAAAAATTTACGAGCTGGTGAAAAAAATGTAAATAAATGTCGTTGCGAGTTATCAATGAGGTAAAAACGTGTCATATTGATTAATACAAAAGATAGTAATCGATGCAATGTATAGACTATAGATACGCACAGAAATTTGACCGTCGTCCATCACTAAAACTCGATCGTTATCTATGATCGTAATGAGACGATGGGCAACCGTGATAACCGTGTGTTTACCGAACTTTGTCTTCACGGCCTTCTGAATAATGCTGTCCGTCCTAAAAAATGATTTTTTTTCATCGTTATTCCTATTTTTTGCCGAAGCACGAAGCCACCGGTATAAAAATTGCAAAAAAAATAATTATAAAAGACAATATAACAAAAATTGTACACTGAGAAAAAAGTTTTTTTGAATCAACTAAATTTCGTTTGACTCAAAGCGAAGCGGCGGACACGGGCTGCGAAACGCAAGTTTAGTTGATTCAAATTGATCAAATTTAGTTGCGCAAAAATTTTTTTTTTGGCGATAAACACAAAATAATTTATTACTCAGCTATGCTACGGATTTTCACCATTTTTGATAGCACAGCACACCGATTACCCTACTGTACGGTCTGACAATTTCTTGCCGAAAATGTGATCTTGAAGTTTCACGTTTAATTTTGTTGTAATACAAATATTATTTTTTATTTTTTTAGCGACCGCAAGTAAAATATATTAATTAATTGGTAAATAATTGGTAATTGATTCATATTTTCAAGAAATCCAATTTATGAATTTTTCAAACAACTTGAGTGTTTTGTTAAAGAGATATGTTGTCAAATCCAATGAATATCGTTCAAATACGGCATATTTTATCAAGAAATAATTATTAAATTTAATGAAACCCGCAATATACTTTGAAGAAACTAAACATTCAGTTGAAAGACAGAACTTGAATTATTTGTGTGAATTATTCAATTAAAATGTACATCAACTTGATCGCATAATGAATTATATCATTCAAATATTTCACTGAATTCATTCAACAGGCATTTTCTTCGATGCCACTAACTTTACTGAACCAAAAATATTTGTTTCATACAAATGCATAGGATATTAATTAATTACGGGTCAACTAAATATATTTAATTGATTCAAACGAACTTTTTTTTTCTCAGCGTTTAAAATCGATGTTTAGATAGTTTGCAATTTTGTGAAAAATAATTCGTAGAACTGATGAAACGAACTTGGCATCGATATTCGCGGTTGCTTCGTCGAGGACCAGAATCCGATTATTCTTCAATATCGCGCGAGCCAGGCAGATTAGTTGTCTCTCGCCGACGCTGAAGTTCGATCCGCCCTCGGCGACGGGATGATCGAAGCTCAGATTATTGAGCTCGACGTCTCGGAGAGCGTCCCAGAGGACGGCGTCGTCGTAGCTGTCAAAAGGATCGAGATTGTACCGGAGAGTTCCCGAGAAAAGGACGGGCTCCTGGGGCGTTATCGAAATTCGCGAGCGCAATTCTTCCAGCTCGACGCTCCCCGTGTCCCGTCCGTCGATCCTGATCTCACCGTCGAGGCCCTCGTTCTCCAGACGAAATATCGCCGCGATCAGCGAACTTTTTCCAGCTCCCGTTCGACCAACGACTCCGACCTTCCAGCCGGCCTCGATCGCCACGTTCAGACCCTTTATCATTTTATCATTTATTCTTCTTTCCATTAAACATATTGTTATATCTCAATTTCGAAAAGCTCAATTCCCTAATTTAGATCAATTTTTTACGAATAATAATAATATACACGTACCAGAATGATAATAATACGCGTTATTAATTTTAATTAATATGCACTTTATCGAAGAAAATTGTTTCAAGTCCAATTTTAATTTCCATAATTTTTTTTCCATAATAATAATACACGTAATAGAATAATAATAGGTGTAGGGTATGGGTGCACTTAATCTCAGCTTGCACCAAATCTCGGCCACTCTACTATTATTTCAATAGTTAATTTAAAAAACAGATATTTCTTTTATTTTCTAAAACGTGTGTAGATTGTAACGTGTAGGAAAAAACATAGACAAACATTAAAGAAAATTTTGATTGGACTATAATGGTTTGTAGATTAAATTTCATAAAAATACAACCTCTAGAAGGCTGAATGGTCTTATGTGGCCGAGATATGGTACGTTTACCCTATAATTAATTTTAATTAACAAGCACTTCATTAAAGAAAATTTTAATGGAATTGTATCCTGATAAAATTGTATACCAATTGATATTTTTGATAAAAATTTAAGTACTTTGAGAGCTGGAAGATTGTCGTTGGCGTAGCTCATCGTGACGTTTCTCATGGTCAAACGTCCCTTCGATGGCCAGTCCTGAGGCGCTGGATCCTTCGGTACCGACGAATTCTCGGACTTTACGTCGGTGAAGTCTAAAATTCTCTCAACGGCGGTCATATAGTTGCAAGTTTCGATGCACTGTCTGATTCCGTATTGAAGCAAGCCTGTCAACTGTAGGGACTGATTGATCACGAGACCGGCAGATCCTCCCAAAATTTCTCCTGAAAAATATATTGCCAAACAGTTCAGCGATGACAAACCGTTATTTAGTCGTTTTTTTTACCTTTTATAAGAACCATGGAGTAACAGACGAAATTAACAAAAATCCAGCTGAAGATATCGAGCCAGAGACTCAATACCGCGGTCGCGACTTGACACATGTACCAAGTTCCTGAATGAATGTCCAGATATTGGTCGTACTGTTTTCGCAGAGTTTCCATGACCATCGAGCCGCTGCTTCTGATCGTCGCCAAGCCTTGAATCGTCGCGTTTACTTGAGTAAAGAGTGGACTTTTAGCTGGAAGCAAACAAAATACGATTCACCAAATTAATTTTATTAAATATTATGTATTTACACTGAGAAAAAAAATTAATTAGAATTACGAAATATATTTAGTTGATTTTAATTTAGTCGTTTCAACTAAAATTGTTTTGAAAGAGCTTAAAATTGATTTGACTTAACAAAATAAATGCTTAGAATAATTAAATAACTAAGCGAATTTGAGCTAACGAAATGATTAGTTAAATTGAACAATTTAGAACGAGAATTCCAACAGGTAAAATCAACCAAATATATTTAATTGCTCGAACAAATTCATATAATTGTAAGAAATAAATAAAAAGTTAATCACACTAAACTTTTGACAAATTAAATATTTGATCGAAATAATAAAACAATTATTCTCCAGTAAAATATATATTTTGTTGAGATAACGAGTAATGATGTACTCAACATTATTAAACCAAAAAAAATAAAATAACTATAAAATTAAGAAAAATATTATGTGTAAGAAAACACATTAATTAAAATACTATTAATTTTTCCATAAAATATAGTACAAAACATTAGTCAATAATTATCCAAAATTAGTTCGAATTCTCTCTGTATGCAAAATTGTTTTTTTTTGTGACATTTGACAACTCACCGGCGCCCTCCAGTCTCCGAATAGAGTACGAGGTTCTCAGATAAATTCTCGTGATGAAGAAAAATATGACGAACAGAGCGATCATGGGAATCGCGGTCCAGGGATTCATGATGACGATCGTGGCGAATATTCCGACCATGAGAAGCATTATGCGACTTCCGTCGATGAACGCGAGCGGGAGCAACTCGTCCATCGCGCCGACATCTTTCGAGAACCTGTTGAGAATTCTCCCGGATTGATTGGCATTGAAAAATCTCATGGTTGCGTGAAGAACCTTAAAGAACATTTCGTCGTGAAGTTTCCGGCTGGATCGTATGTAGACGATGATCGTTATGAAATTCCTTCCAAGAATTATAACGATACAGCAGATTATGAGAATCGTGTAGATGTTTACAGCCCATACTCTGTCCAACAGGCCCCATTCGTCGAGAATACCAAAATTGGAGAATACGGTGTTGTTGACGTAAGAGTCAAATTCGGATATCGAGACTCTGAGGGATGGATCGGTTATGCCCTGTCTTATGGATTCCAGATCGCTCCAGTAGCTTATCCAGAAATCTATTCCCGTCAGCATCACTTGAGCTATTATCATCATCATTATCAAAATTATGATAAACAGGATGGAATTTCCTGCTCTAAAAAATCGCTTCCAAGCGTCCCACGAGAGAGTTCCTCTCAGCACTTCGTCCGGATTGCAACTGTTCATGTTACCGGAAAAAAAGTTTCCCGACCAGTCCATGCTCTGTTAAAAATAAAATAAATAAATGTTAAGGTAGGACAGTCACGAAACAATTTTTTTAGGATTTTTTTTAATTTTGCTTAATCTATATCTTAAACTATATCTTGTTTAAAATTTTAAGAAATTCCTCTGCATTGAATTCGAGACATTCATTATATCGAAAATCACAATTCACAAAATTATTCTTATAAAGATAATTTTTCTAGTATATAACTCGTATATATTTGATTTTGGTGATATTTTTTAGTTTCTGAGTGACACTTAAACGGTAAATAAAGAAAACAATACCGAGTTGAAACTGTCCATAGAGCCAATCGAGTTTTGTTTCTCGATATTGGCTCTGCCGTGTTTCGCAACATCATTTTTAGCGTCATCAACGACGTCCGAAGACTTCTTTTCTTTTTCCTTTTGGGAAGACTCGTACTGGCTCAGTAGCTCGATGAAGGCCGAATTCGATTGTTTGAGATCCTCGAAAGTGCCCTGGCCACGAACGATTCCCTGAACGATAAAAATATTGATTTACAGATGGAAAATGAAAAAAATTCTCCCAATTATATAAATACAAAACGACAATAACCCTGTCGAGAATGACGATAGTGTCGACGAGCTTTAAGTACTGAAGCTGATGCGTGACGAAAATCCGAGTTTTACCCTTGAGGTATCCGCCGATGCACTTTTTGAAGAGATGCTGGCCGACGCGCGGATCGACGGCGCTCAGGGGATCGTCGAGAAGATAAATATCGGCGTCCTTGTAGATGGCTCTCGCGAGATTGACGCGAGCTTTTTGTCCACCGGAGAGGACGATACCTCGGTCCCCGACGATGGTCATGTCGCCCTGGGGCCATTGTCTCATGTCTCTCCACAGGGCGCAGACTTTCGTTACTTCCCGATACTTCTGGGCGTCCCAGGCTTGTCCGAAAACGATGTTGTCGCGAACGGTTCCGGTGAAGAGCCAGGCGGCCTGGCTCGCGTACGAAATGACGAGATTCGGATCGTCGACGACGTAACTGTCCTTCGAATCGTCCGACTCGGTCTCGACTTGCCGGCGAATGTGCAGCTTTCCCGAGCCGATCGGCAACTCTTGGAGTAAAACGCTCAGTAAGGAACTCTTGCCCGAGCCGACTTTTCCGACAACCGCGCAGAGTTCCCCGCCGAAAATTCTCAGAGAAACGTCGCACAGGGTCGACGGCAGCCTACCGGACTTCCAGTTAGCCGAGAGTCTCTCCATTTCCACGCTCGGACTCCTGCTCGTTCCCGCTTCCGGCCTCGACGCTACTTCCTCCTCCTCTCTCTCGCTCGATTCACGAATCTTTGGCAATTTTTCTGAATCGCTGCTCGATGAAATTCCCTCCAGATTCGCCTCGACGCTTTCTTCTTCTTTTTTTTCCTCCTCCTTATTCCTGCTCTTCTTCACTTCGTCCAGCAACATCTTAGCTCCTGACACTTCGTCGAGCAACAGAAATTCCTGAAGTAGGAATTTTTTTTATTTTTTAATGCTTTTATTAAGAAATTTAATTAATTTAATTTAATTTAAAATCTGTATACCAGATGATGGAGTTTTCTTGTAGAAGTATGGAAAAAGGGTTTTTTTTGATAAAAAATGGTCTAGTTTACCTGCACTCGCTTGAGAGAAACGTACATTTCTCCAGTCTGGAGAATCGCCAGTGGGAACGAGATCGAGCAGCTGGATTGAAGGATTCCGAAGTAAAGAGCTACCGTGAAGGTAACATCCGGCGTTAGGGCATTTCCGTAAATAACGTAAGCCAAGAGTGTCGAGAAAAGAATAATTTTATCCGTGCACATGGCCACCGATATCGTCAAGGCTCTCAGATAATTTGCTCGACGTATCCCTTTCAATTCGACGTTCCTAATGTACGCGACGATTCTTGCAAACGTTGCTTCCCACGCATACATTTTAACGACCTGAAGATATTCGTTTTTTTTTTCATTTTCATTTTTTTGCTGAAAATTCCTCATCAAAAATGATTTTGTAAATTTTTTTGAATTACCTGGATCCCATTGACGAGCTCTCCCATTTTTTGAATTCGTTTGTCGGAATAAACGGCGATGCGACGACGCAGACGCTTCATGTATCGATTAACAGTAAATTGCAACGGTGCGACCAACATGATAAGAACTCCCAACCCGACGAACGCCGCGGGACCGATTAATATATATATTAACCAGCCCATTACAAATAGCTGCGAATGTCAATTAATGTCAATTAAAATTGTAAAAAACAATGATTGTATTATTATATTTTTAATAATATTGCGATGTATAGAACTTCACCTGTACGATCACAATCCAAAATTTGTGCAACGCGAGGCCCACGACGTCCAAACGCATGAGATCGTTGCTCAAAAGATTTATTATTTGTCCCGGGGTCGTGTCATCGAGGGCAGATTTGCTGAGTTTTAATACCTTTAAGAATTTTAAGAAATTCCAGGTTTTTAGTTACAAAAAACATATGGCAGATTTTATCTTATAAACGTGAAAAATGTACTAATTATAACAGGATTAAATATATTTTATTTAGATCCAGTCCTAAATTTCATTCTGAAATAATAGTAAATTTATGATTAAATCTATCAACTCGATTTCTTTAGGAATGTATGAGCGATATTTTCAAAAATATATGAGAATTTGATAAATGTTATTTTGTTCTTAAAAATATGAAAAAATTTCGGGCCAGATTTGAAATCGATTTACTGAATGGTTTAAGAGTTATTAAACTCAAATATTGCTGAGATTTAACATTGATTTTCTTATAGAGAATTCGTAAATTTTCACTGAAAACGAATTTTTAAATATGAGATTCTTGTAAATTTTTTTAAATATATTCGTAGTAGTTTTCATTTCATATAGACAATAATTTTTTAATGTTTTACTAAATTTTTTAAAATTTAATCGTTTAAGCAATAAAAAAATGATTCAATTATTTTAAAAATATGCCCAAGTTGTTAATTAATAGTCAAAATAAGACTCAAAAAATTGGCAAAATTTTAGCAAAGCCTGGATTTTACGATTTCATCGTCAATAATTGACTTTTTGCTGGAATCCTCTGTCCCATAAATCCTTAAGTACACTTAAGAACAGACGATCCTAGCAAAAAGTCAATTTGTATACAAATTGATATTTTGATATTACTATAGTAATTTGATATTACTATAGTAATATCAAAATATCAAAATTTGTATAGTAATATCAAAAAGTAACATTTGTAGTAATATCTTGAGTATAATGATGACAAGGAGAAAAAGTGAACGATTGAAAAAAAAGCGATAATACTTTTTTATAAATAAGTGCACTGCAGCCAACTCGAGCTCTCATGGCGACTTGATATCCGCTCAGGTAGCTGTGATGATTCAAGAAAATGCATATCAGACTGTTCAAAATTAATCCCGTGACGTAAACGAGAGCAAGATTTTCCGATGTCTTGACGGCCGAGCCGCCCGCGTCGAAATAATCGATTATGCCTTTTTGCAGCATCGGCTGAAAGCTCTTGAGACCAACCATGAGCAAGAAGTGTAGAATGCCAGAAAATAAGTAATCCGACCAAAAAACAGAGAGCAAGGCTCGCCAGAGACTTGGCTCCGAAGAGTCAAATATTTTCTTCTTCTTCTTCTTCTTCTCGCCTGGCAAATACTCCAGTGTCTTCAGTTTGTCCAATTGACGGTCCCAGGCTCTGGAAATGAAAAAAAAAATGATTTTAAAGCTGAAAATCGAGAATAAATCGGACGATAAAGATTTATTATTTATTTACCTCTCGAGTCTTGCCCGAATGACTTGGGACTGGTCGTTTTTGAGGGGATAAAACATATCCTCCATCGTGAGTTCTCTCTTCGCCCCAGTGACGAAAAGTTTCCTCGGCCACGCGAAGAACAATTTACTGACGAAGTTCGCCTTCTCGGCCGGACATTGCTTTCCGGGATTTTTAATAAATCCCTCCATCTCGCTTCGACTATTTTATTTACAATTTTACTTCGTGCGAGCCAAAAGTTACGAAAACACGACGAAAAATTTACAACATTTTTTGTAACTCACTATGAAGAGTGTTGCGAGGAATATGAACACGTTTTCCGCAATGTCGAAAAATTTAGCTGATAACGGAAACAAGCGGTATTATGACGCAAACCCGAAGGAAATCCAGTTTCTCGGCTGCAATTAAACTTCACCGTGACCCAATGATAAGTGCCAAATTCATTGAGAATAATTGACTCGGCAGTTTTTCTTTGTGCGAATTTTCTACCGATAATATACATTTTCAGCACGTTCGCTGTTAAACGCGTTTATATTATTTATCAACGACATAACGAATGAAGAACGTCGACCATGAAACAACACGAGCTACGCCAAATTCTGTCTCTTTAAATCTACTTCTGTGTGTATTTTATGTATTTTTTATATGTAAAATGTAAAATATAAAATATTTTTAAGCAAGAACCAAATCAGAGTCTTGGATGCCTCGATACAGGAATTAAAAAATGAAGGATGCTCCATTTAAAATGTCTCAAATTTCGTCACGTGAATTTCTCATTTGACTTTTATTTCTTTACATAAATTTATTTTTTCAGTGACACTTGTGTTTAGGATTTTGATTGCAGGCCGTTTCCGCGGCTTTCATCAGACTCCTGGCTGCTTCGCTTCCGGCCTGGGCGACCATGCGAGAAAACGGTCCATCCGGATTAGTCCGAAGAAGAACGTTGGGACATCCAAATTCCTAGAAAATTAATATAAAAAAAATTTCAACTCGATAATTTGACAGAAAATGTTTGATCGAGCATCAATTATTGTGCACAAGACTCACGATTATTTCTCCAAGGTCCATAATAAGAATTCTGTCGTTATCAATGACTGTGTTCAATCTGTGTGCCACTGTAATTACCGTGTGATCGGCGAATCTCGTCCTCAGGGTCTTTTGGATCAAATAATCCGTCCTTAAAATAAGAAAAATAAATATAAAATAAATAATAAAACTTATAATGACTTTATTTTTAAAAAAAAAAGATGTTTTCTCAAATATTGACGTTTGCAACAATTAAAAAAAAATCATGTACTTTTAAAAATGATTCTTACTGAGAGTCAATATTCGCTGTTGCTTCGTCCAGCATCAAGATTCGATTATTCTTCAGAATAGCTCGGGCGAGACAGATGAGTTGTCTCTGTCCAACGCTGTAATTGTTTCCTCGTTCTTGGACGATTTGCTCGAGTGTCAAATCGTCGAGCTCGACTTCCTTCAGCGCGCGCCAGAGATCGGCGTCATCGTAACATCCGAAAGGATCCAAATTATATCGAAGATTGCCGGAGAAAAAAACGGGCTCTTGCGGAATTATGGAAATTTTTGAACGCAACTCGTGAAGCCCGAGGCTCGACGTTTCTCGATCGTCGATCGCTATTTTTCCAGACAGTCCTTCGTTTTCCAGACGGAATATCGCCGCGATCAGCGAACTTTTTCCAGCTCCTGTTCGACCAACGACTCCAACTTTCCAGCCTGGCTCGATTTTCACGTTCAGATTCTGAGTCAAAAATATTTTTACGCATTTTTATTTACAGAAGGAATGAAAAATGACAGAAAATGAAATTTTTTTTAAGGTAGTACAACCGCAAAACCGTGTCGAGATGGATTTTCTTAAAAATTTACACATGTCTTCTTTAATGTCATATGAAAACATGTGTCAAATTTGAAAAAGCTTCACCATCTAGAAATCGAGATATTATACATTAAAAGTCTTTGCTTTTTTCGAATCTCCCATAAAAGCAATTTTTAAAAATTAATATCTAAATAACTACATGGTTGAGCCATTAAAAATTTTTAATAAATTCTGTCTCAAGAAATTTCAACTGATGATTTTACATCAAGTTAACACATAAGGACAAACTTTTGAATAGACTGTCTCGGTTGTACTACTTTAAACGAATAAAACTCTTGGTATCGGCAATTTACCTTCAAAACCGTATTCTCGCTATTTCCATATTTAAGGGAAACATTCTCGAGAGATATTTTGCCTTCCCTGGGCCAGGAGTCCGGTGGCGGATCGTCGGAAGTCAAGGAACCCTCGTTGGGAAGATTGACGTACTGGAGAATTCTCTCGACAGCTGTCATGTGGTTCATCGCTTCGGCGCTCTGTTTCACGCCGTACTGGAGTACTCCGGTTATCAGGAGAGCCTGGGATATCGCGAGTCCGACGCTCCCTCCGAAAAGATCGCCTGTTTCGCAATTTAATTAATTTTAATCAAAGAAAAAAATTTTTTTTTAATTAAAAAAACATTGAAAACAGATTTTTTCACCGTTGTCGAGCAATATAAAAGAGAAGCAGACACTTCCGATGAAAAAACATGCCATGAGGTCGGCGTAAAAGCCAAAGGTCGTCGAGGCCATTATCCCGAGGTACCAAGCACCCGAGTGAATGTCCTGAAGCTCGTCGAATTCTCTCTTCATTTTTCGTACTATTTTTTGACCGCTGGTTCGTACGGTCGTCAGACCATTTATCGTCGCCTTCACATGAGAAAAGACTGGACTTTTGCCTACGACAAAAGCGAACGTGATTTTTAAATTATTTGTTATATAATTAAAAATATAATTAAAATGATAATTAAAAATATAATTAAAATGATAATTAACAATATAATTAAAATTATAATTAAAAATATAGTTAAAATTATAATTAAAAATATAATTAAAATCATAATGAAAAATGTAATTAGAATGATAATTAAAAATATAATTAAAATTATAATTAAAATATAATTAAAGATTGCAATTCGTACAGACGCCTTCCAATCGTTTCAGGGCGTAAGAAGTTTTCAGATAGTAACGTCTCGCAAAATAGAAGATTGTCCCGAGGAAGAATACAGGAATAATCATGATATTGTTGAGGTAAATTATCATTCCGAAAACTCCGATCATGGCGAGAGCCAATCGCACGGCTTCGAGCAAAATCCTCGGCAAGAGTTCGTCGACCACCCCGAGGTCCTTCGAAAATCTATTGAGAACCCTCCCTGAACATTTTTACAATTAATAAAACGTGAAAATTAATTTTTAACGATTTTGTAATAAGAAATATATAGAAAAAAGAATATTTTACCGGATGGATTCGCGTTGAAAAATCGCATTGTGGCGTGCAAGACGCTGGAGAACATTTTATTGTGAAGCGCTTGGCTCGCCATCGTGGAAACGTGCATGAAGGCGAAGCTTCTTGCAACGTTAAAAAATACACTACAAAATATAATCGTCGTGTAAATGTTTACCGCCGTATAATTTGGGAGCAATCCTTCGTCGTCGAGCATCGAAAATTTTTCAAAAAACGAATTGTTCGACATTTCGACGTATTCGGAATTATTCGCCCCGATTTCTCCGGTCTCAATTCCCTTTCTCACAGCTTCGAGATTTATCCAGTAGCTTATCCAATAATCCGCCGCAGTATTCGCAATCTGGCCTACCACTATCAGGAATAGCGTGAAAAAAATTATCAGCCAGGATCCGCAGGATTTGACGTATTCCAGATAAACTTTCGAAGATAGGCCGCCTTTGTTCGAAACTTCGTCGTCTTTGCTTCCCAATTGAGGTACGAACTCTACCTCGTACTCTGAATCCTGAATAAATAATTTTTATCTTGTATCAAAAAATATATGTTAGTGATATCTCTAAAAATGTAATCTCATCGAAACTAAGACTGTATTAATCTAAAACAAATTAAAAATGGATCATTCTCTAATTAAAGTTAAATCTCAACAACTTTGGAGTTTGATAACTAAAACGATTACAAATTTGACACACTATTTTTTCACACGCTTAAGAACAAAATATCAATAATCAATCAAATTCTCATTAAAAAAAAAAATCGCTCATACATCTTTAAAGTCTACGATAATTCGTGATGCTTACGTCACTGGAATCATTCTGCGACTTTTTTCCTTTTTCCTCGTCAGACTTTGCATCTTGCAATTTAGTCTCCGTTGTCAATATTGTCAAATTTTCCAAAATTTTCTCATTTTCGCCGGGATCCTTCTCGGACTCCGTCTGATGGACGAGAGTCCGGAATTCGAGGCAATTTTCCTCGAGATCCCGAAAAATTCCCTGGGCCTTGATCGTCCCGTGATCGAGAACGACGATCGTGTCGGCGGTTCTCAAAAATTGTATCTGGTGAGTCGTGACGATCCGAGTTTTTCCATGAAGAAACGAGTCGATGCATCTCTCGTAAATGTGCCGAGCCACCCGGGCATCGACAGCGCTCAGTGGATCGTCCAACAAATAAACGTCCGCATCCTTGTAAATCGCCCGGGCCAAATTAACGCGAGCTCTCTGTCCGCCCGACAAGGCAATTCCATTCTCGCCTACGACAGTCCGGTCCCCGTTTGGCCAATGTCTCAAGTCTCTTTTCAACGCGCACGCTTTCGTTACCTAAATTAAAAAAAAATTAAGGTATTTCTATACTGCAACAGTACGTTCAAAAATTTTCTTCCTCCACTGAGAGAAAAGAATGATAAATTTTAATATACAAAAGTGACAACTGTGCTAATTAATATACTTTATTTTACTATAAACATATATTTAGTTATAAAATAATCAGCATAGTTGTCACTTTATGATAAAATCCACTATCGTGATTTCTCTCAGTGTATGTAAACTAAAGGTAAAATCATCAATTGACATTTTTTTTCTATAGATTAAAAAAAAATATAGATAAACCTTCTTTGATGCTGTATAAAGGTTGGTGCCAAATTTTAAAAGGTTTCTCTACTTAGATATTAGGATATTTCATCTTGAAAATCACTTTTTTTTAACACAGGCTCTTATGGAAAGTTACAACAAGATATGATTTTTAACGATAAATATCTCGACTTCTAGATAGAGAAACCTTTTAAAATTTGACACACACTTGAGCACCACGTTAAAGAATACATGTGCAAAGTTTTAAGAAATTCTATAGCAAACCATTTACCATAGAACCACGGTAGAACTACCGTACACGGAGAGAATTAAATATTAAAAATTACCGTGCAGTAACGGTAACCAGATGACAACTCTGAAAATTTGCTTATTATTACCGAGTACAACAGAGATTTTCACGAAAAAAAAAATTCTTCTTCAGATAAAAAATTTTACCAGATTTTCTAGTAAATTTTGATGTGTAATAAAATATGCAGAACTTAAATTTTATAAATATATAACATAGGAGAAATTTTACTTTTCATTTTATTATTTTATGCACTTCGAAAATGTCTATAAAAAAGTATCGTCTTTTCAATAATTTAGTTTAAGATTTATTATAAAATGTAATGAGTGTTAAATGAAAATTGTCATGCGCCTTTGATTAAAATTATTAAAATTTGAGTTACGTATTTGAATTTTTCTGTATTGTGAGTTTAAAAAAATTTATCGCATACAAATTATTGTTTTTCTCACTTGTCACCGCATTGAAATATATCACGGTAATTTTTACCGTGAAATTCACTACAAAAATTAATATTAAATTCTCTCCGTGTAAGTAAAAAAAAGGAAAAAAATAAAGATTCAAATTTTGACGCATAAAAATGAATAAAAAAATAATAAAATATTTTAGTTCACCCGCTCGTATCGATCGGGATCGTAAGTTTGTCCGAAAAGTATGTTTTCCCGCACGGTGCCGGAAAAGAGCCAAGGTTCTTGGCTCGCGTACGAGACGGTCAACGTCGGATCGTCGACGACGAAGCCTCGCTTCTTCGAGTCGAGTTTGTCCTCGAATTTGCGAAATTTAACCATTCCCGAGCCGAGAGGCAATTCGCGAAGTAGCAAATTCAGTATGGAAGATTTTCCAGAGGCGACCGGACCGACGAGGGCGCAGAGTTCGCCGGCGTTGACGCGAAACGTCGCTTGGCAGAGCGTCGGTGGAAGCTGACCGTGGATCCAATTGGCGCAAGCTTTCTCGACCTCGATCGTCACGGATCTTTTCTCCTCGACGCTCGAATTATTGTTCATCGGCTCGTACGACATATTATTTTCTTTTTCCACAATTTCACCCAATTTTTCTTCATCGCCAAGATCGTCCCTGGAAATTTCATCAAGAAGAAGAAACTCCTGAAAGAAAGTATATTATTTTTTAAGTATATTATTTTAAGTATTATTTTTTAAGGATACAAAAATACAAAAATACAGGGGTTAAGAGGATATTAAAAAAAATGGAGCAATCATTTATGTCTTTTTTCTTTTACTTGCAATCGTCCAACAGAGACAGCAGCCTCGCCGGCCTGGATGAGAGCGAGAGGAAAAAAATATGCGGCTCCAGCCTGGAGAATATTGAAGTAAGTGACCAATGGAAATGTCAATTCGGCGCTGAGACCGTTCCCGAGCGAAATATAAGTCATTATGCTGGAATAAAGGGCTATTTTGTCCGTGACCATCATGCAACCGAGGTAAAGGCCACGAAGGTAAGCCGCCTGTCTCACAACTCCTATCTCGGCTGCGCGGGCTCTCAAAATGATTTTCTCGAAGGGTTTTTCCCAGGCGTACATTTTTACGACCTACAGTGACAACGATTTTATTATTATTAATATTTTTAAAAAGCAATTTATTTGGTGAAAATGATTCTGGACGAACTTGAATTCCGGCCAGCAATTCGCTCATCAATTGAATCCTCCAATCGGTTTTCGTTGCTATTCGGGCTCTCAGGTACCGAGCAAACTTGTTGACGATCAATTGAAGCGGCACGATCAGAATTAAAATGCTCCCGAGTCCAACGATCGCGACTGAGCCGATCGATTGCCACATGACCGACCCGACGACCAGAATCTGTCAATTATTTATTTTATTTCAATTTTTAGGATTTATTTTTTTATATATTACTATAGCAGGCTATAGTGGCTCGCGGTAATAAATGAAAATGATCCGGAATCTAGTTTTTTGGATTGTTTAATATGAATTCTGGGTTTGCGCTCTGAATAATTATCATTTTTGTTTTCTACGGGAAATTTCCGATCAAATAGGCTCTTTAAATTGATAAAAAAAATTTCTAAAATTTTTGTGAATTTTTACAATGGTCACACTGGGTCTTGTAGAATCATGGAAAATTTAACTAGCGATATCTTTCCTTTATCATGACGAAATCAAGTTTGATAAGGGTGTTTTTAAAAGATTTTTGAAAAACGAAGCGAATGGCGCAGGAATTACGTCAATCCATCAATTTTTTAAAAAGTTATCAAGTCTTGAAGATTTTTGAAAAAATGGACAGGGGTATACCTTAAAAAATTCGCAAAATTTTTCAAATTTTTTTTTTTCGATTTTAAGACCTTATTCGATCGGAAATTTCCCGTAAATAACGAAAATGCTACTTATTCGGAGAATAATCCACAAATTTATATTAAAAAATTCAAAAAACATCCCAAAAATCAGTTTTTTGCCTTGTTCAATATGAATTCGTGGATTTATAATATTATATATTTTTATATCGAATCCTTATATTATTTTTCTTCTGAAAAATAAATTTAACATAATTTCCATCGTGATAAAATCTTCGCGTACTTGCAACGGCATTATCCAGATAAAGTTAATCAGACCCGACATCGTGTCGAATCGACTGACGTCGTTGCTCAAAAGATTTATTATTTGACCAGGCGTTGTCCTGTTTAGAGACGACTTGCTCAAACGTAAGATCTAGAATAATAAACCAGTGAAATAAAAATGCCTTTAAAAAAAAAAGAGAAAAATTTTGTGGAAAAACCTTTCTGTAAATGAGAGTGCTGCACGCGACGCGCAGTCTCATGGCAACTTCCATGGAACGCGCTCCAGTGTAATGATTTACGACGATGACAGTGAAAATCGTGAGCACGAGAGCGCTCGCGTAACCGAGAGCTTCGTTTTTACTCAAGACATCCCTCGATCCTGGATCACTGAAATACCTGATGATCATTCTCTGAAAAATCGGATTGAGCGTTCTCATGACGATTACGTTGGTGCCGATAAAAAGACCGATCGAGAGATAAGGCCACCAGAAAGTTCGAACGATCGCTCGAAGTAAACTCGGCGAGGTCGAAGCTATTTTTTTTCCATCGTTTCCGATCGTGTACTCCATGGTCTTAAATTTTTCCAACTCCATATTCCACGATCTGTTTAATTTAGTTTGTTTAATTTAATCTTATTAATTTAAGGGAGAACGTCAGGGCTTTGAGAGGTGAGGTGGGTGGAGGGAAAATTAAAAAAAAAATTAGATAGATCGAACTTATAAATAAATTGGCATTTGCCAATGAAATATTTTTTTAGTCGTCATACGACAGCGATGTCACTTTTCTGTCACTTTATCATTAATTTAAAAAAAACGGCCCGTGAAAAGTGTTTCATATTTTACACATCGAATATCTGTTAATGATTAGTCAACTTAAATGTGTAATTAAATTTTTCTCTGCATTCTAAATATTAATTTGACAGGTGTATTTAGGTGTATTCATAAGCGAGATAGTGTTAAAATGTTATTTTTAAAAAAATATGCTAAAAAAACGGGTCGGTGAATCTCGGTGAATTTTTTTTCTCGGCTTCAGGATAATTAGTGTATATTGAAAAACATTTACAAGACATTCTCTGTATTTTTAATATACGTCATTTCGATGGAAATTTTATCGAAATTGGCAAATAAAAAAAAAAATAAAAAACAATACGAAATAAAAATTAAAATTCATTTGAAAAATAGAGCAAGAATCAAATTGCCTTTCCAAGAGGTCTCCAGCGTATTCAGATTCATCTATTTCCATTGGTCCACAAACGTCATCCGTTTCCAAATTTTTTCTCGACCCTTTCCATATAACTTTTAACATCCACCTTTAATAATAAATAGAAAAATCTCGAAATCGATCTGTCGGAAAATTCGCCCGAAATATGAAAAAAACTTTGGAAACAATTCAAAATTACCAGTAGCATAATTTATTTATAATATTCGCGTTTTCTTCCGGACACTTTTTTCGTTCCTTTTTTCGCAGCATCGAAAATTTCGTACCTGAGAATTGTATTCAACGTTAAATTCCAAACTGCAACTCTGTCGACGTCGTTGAAACTTCATTCCGTGAACGGTGAAAATTGCGCGATAAGACAAAAAATTGACGCTAGGTAATTGATTGTCGAACTTGTCTCATTTTTTTTTTTTCGTTTACACACAAACACGTGTAATTCTGATAGGGATAACGTATTCAATTAAGACTGTACATTTCTTTACTTAATTCTTTAATGGAGAATTTTTCTTACAACATAAAATGTATCAATAAGGTTTTTACATATTTTAAGATTGTTGCTTCCCTCTGTAAATTACTTTCACATTTATTTTAATAGTTAACGATTATATTACAATATTCCCTTAAAGTATAGTTCTCTTGGTACAGTCAAATAAAAAAAATATTCATCTCGATTTTTCTGACGTTCAAAGTAATTTGCGAGAATGAGTTAATTTATTAAAAGTTGTTGCTAATTGACTAAAGAACGACATACTGTAAATTCAAGGTCATACAAGGTAGGGAGGAATACTTGCTGCATAATTTAAAAAATTTTGAAACAATTCTGTCAGATTTTTTTGAAAAATTAAACAAAGTTTCTTCGATGTTATATAAAAATTAGTGGAAAATTTCAAAAAGTTTCACCATCTAGAAGTGAAAATATTGATTTTTAACAATATCTTGACTTCTACGTGGTAAAACCTTTTAAAATTTGGACCACATTTTAAAGAAAATTTATTAAAATTCGTTTTTTACGAGAACTACACCTTAACTAAAATTACGCAACGGAATTGTGATGTACCTCAGAGGAAAATACTATCAATTTTCATAAGATTGACTTTTTATGATTTTCCTGCACATTTCGAAGATAACTACGCAAATAAAAGTCTCTGTGAAAATGTAAAAATCTAGAGAATTAATTTTTTCAGAAGATTCGATATAATACAGATATCAGATATACAAAATAATTCTAGTAGTACAATATGTTTTCGAAAAGTAATCATCTTTCTTTGCTTAACTGGAATTTTCGTTTGTATTTTCCATTAAATATTAGTTATTAGGTTTTTTTAAAAAATAAATACTTATATTTTGTTATCATTTTATCGATTCTTTTTTCTCAGAGTCGTATGTACATTTGAAAATAAACGAGCTTAGCACCGTATTTTTTATCAAGTTGGAAGGAGTAAACAATGAAAAATAAACAAAAAAAAAGTTTAACATGAATATAACACTGTTTTAAAATCTGCGTAGAAAAATAAGTATTTGGCAATATCTCACCCTGAGTCACAAAAGCGCCTCTCTAGTTCGTTAGCTCGTCGATCCTGTCTAAATTAATATTTTCTTATTTCCCTTCGTCGGGACATTTAATTCCTCGTACTTAAGTAATTAAATTTTTCCTCGTAATACTTTCTCTTCGGAAATATCCCTAAGCTCGATCACAAATAAATGGACACATGAATGTTGAAAAATTGCAACGAGATGCCATTAATTTTGGCTCGCGATTGGCATTGTTCGTTACTATTGTGATAACACTGTGAGTACTTGGATTAAAACTCGTTTCTTTGGTACGAAACAAATTGGAGTTTTTCGCACACGTGTCCACAAATTGGCAGTATCAGTCGTGAAAATTGTGGGCCAATCGCAATTCGACGTGTTTTACAATTGCTCATCGTTTTTCTCTTCGTACGCTTGTTTTGCAACTCGCATCAGTTGCTCGGTCATCAAACGTCCGGTCTCCCGTACCATCGAACTGAAATGGCTCTTTGGATTTTGAAGCAGGATGTGAGGGTGGTCGTACTCCTGAAAATATCAAGTTCAATAAACATTAATGATACACGCGACTCTCAATAAAATAAAATAAAAATTAGTAAAATATAATAAAAATAAAAAATTACCGTCATTCGACCTCGATCCATCAACAAAACTTTATCACTGTCCATTATCGTGTTGAGTCTATGAGCGACCGTCAGCACCGTGCAGTCGGCGAATTTCGTTCTTATCGTCCGTTGAATGAGAGCGTCCGTGTGGGGATCGACGTTAGCGGTTGCCTCGTCGAGCATCAATATACGATTGTTCTTCAGTATCGCACGTGCCAGGCAAATGAGTTGGCGCTGACCAGCACTGTAGTTCGTTCCATGATCGTGAACTCTGCTGTCCAGCACGTTACCCCCCATCATATTCGAATCTTTCATCTCAACCTGTCAAACATTTCGTTCCAATGACTTTTATTAGCATCTTAAACAGGAAGAGGCTTGTTAAAATACAACGAATGTTTCGATAGTCTACCTCTTCTAAAACCTCCCAGAGAGCGTCGTCCGTAAACTCGTTGAAAGGATCAAGATTTCTTCTCATTGTGCCGGAGAATAGAACGGGATCTTGTGGAATGATGGATATGTGACGTCGCAAATCTTCCAGGCAGATCGAGCCGGTGTCGATTCCGTCGATCTCGATGATTCCTTCGACTTTGGCAAGACGAAACAGGGCAGCGATAAGGGAAGATTTTCCCGCACCGGTTCGGCCGACTATGCCTACTTTGTGTCTGGCCGGTATCACGAGATTTAGGCCCTTCAGTACCGGAGCATCTTCCTCGCAGTAACGCATGTAAACGTCCCGGAATCTTATGCATCCCTCGGTCGGCCAATTCGGCGGCGCCAGGGCCGCCGGAGCGCTCACTTCTAGATTCTTTATTATTTTTTTCCTGGCCATACCCGGGTCTCGCAAATTTTCTTCCGCTGGCAAGGCCGTGTACTCCAGGACTCTCTCGACTGCCATCATTTGATTCGTCACTTCCGCGCTCTGGCGCATTCCCCATTGGATTATTCCCGTCAGCGACATGACTTGGGTGATCGCAAGGCCGACGGATCCACCGGAGACCGCTGCGGAGAGAGATAATTAATTATCGAGATTCAGAAACGCTGAAAAAAAAGTCTCGTTTTCATTCAAGAAATACGTACATCCACTCATTAATAGGAAACTGTAGGTAACCAAGGCCGTGAAAACAAAGCAGAATAAATCCAGGGAGAAACCAAACGCTGTACTCGTCACGATGAATAAGTACCAAGCCGAAGTATGGAGATTCTGCGAGTCGTCGAACTTTCGTTTCAGCATTTCTTGGGCGCCGTACGCTCGAATCGTAGCCAGGCCGTTGAGAGTCGCGTTCAACAGGGTGAAAACGGGTGAACGCGCTGCAAAGAGAAAAAAAAAGAGTTTGTAATGTTATTAGAAAACAAGAAATATGCAGATTATACGTAAGTGATAAAAATGAGAGCTCGATAGTTACTCATTCCTTCCAAGCGTTTGATGTTCTTGCTCGTTTTTAAGTACACTTTTCGTATCCAGTAGAATATGAGGCTAGTAATGACAATTGGGATGATGAATAATGGATTGACGACGCACACTACCACGAGAGTTCCAACCATCATCATGATTACTTGGCCTGCATCGAGCATCGCTTTTGGCAACAGCTCGTCGAGAGCGCCCATGTCCTTTGAAAATCTATTGAGTATTCTGCCGCTCGGATTTGTGTCGAAGAATCTCATGGTCGTCGTTATCAACGAGCCGAACGCGAGATCGTGGAGTCGCTGACTGCAGCGCATCGCGAGATTGTAAAAGAGCAACGATCTCGTTATTCCGATGACGAAAATTCCAGTAACGAGACCGGAGTAAACGTAGATCCATATCATGACGGGCTCGAACTCTTCTGCATCGTTGTAAGTCTCGTTCAAAAACATGCTCGCATTTCTTGCCTCAGCGATGCTCACGCGACGGTTTTCCTCCTCGGTGACTCTGCAAATGAATTCACAGACGTTGTAATAATGAAATACGATTTAATTTGGCTATCACGGTTGCGTGCTCTCGGTAGAGCCTCCAAAGTTTTATAATAAATTAAACTCACAGCAGTGTTACGAAATAATCCGTGATACTGACGTTCGCTTGCGTAATGAGATATAATGCTCCGACAAAAAATGTGTAAAAGAGACTTCCGCCACTTTGGAAATATTTCAACAATATTGAACCCTTGATAACTCCGCGCGAAGTTCCTTCTATCATTCCGTTCATCGTGTCAGGATCCACATTCTCCTCCTCGAGGTCCGTCTCGCCGCCGCTCGCGTCAGGTGTTCTGCTCTGAAAATGAAATTATTTTCGATTTGTTTAAATGTCGAATAAACATTCGAGATTAATGAACAATTACAGTATTTAAAGAAATTCTTACTCTCGTGCTGGATGTAGAAAATTGTCGTCGCATCGTTGATTTTTCAAACGAGGAATCCTCACCGGTCTCGCTCGCTCCTTCGGAAGCCAATAGTGTCGCGTAGTTTGGACGTTCCGCCAGTAGATCATGATAATTCGAGAAATAACTCATTCTTCCTCGCTCGAACAATAGGATACCGTCTACGCCCTTGATGTACTGCAGCTGGTGCGTCGCGAGAATTCTCGTTTTTCCGACCAAGAAACGTTGAATGCATTCCTCGAAAAGATGTTTACCGACGTGAGTGTCAACCTGTGCGTTCGATATTAAATAAAAATTGCATTTAGATATTTAGAAAATCGAATAAAATTGATTTTGAAAAATAAGAAAATGTTTACCGCGCTGAGAGGATCGTCGAGAAGATAAATGTCAGCGTGTCTGTAAACAGCTCGCGCGAGATTGATCCTAGCTTTTTGACCGCCGGACAGGGAAGTTCCTCGATCGCCGACGATCGTCTGGTCGCCTTGGGGAAATTGCTTGAAGTCTCGCAAGAGAGCGCAAGCCTTTACCACCCGTTGATATCGTTGTCGATTGTAGAGGGAATTGAAGAGAATGTTTTCTCGAACGGTACCACCGTAGACCCATGCCTCCTGACTGGCGTAACTTCTGTCACCGACGATGGAAACGTGGCCGTCCGTTAGAGGCAATTCGCCGAGAATCGCTTTCAGAATCGAACTCTTGCCCGAGCCGACTGCTCCGATCACGAGATACAATTTTCCTCGACCGAAACTCATGTTCACCCGATCCAGAGTGTTCTCCGTTTGATGGAATTCCCACTTGGCTGAGATATTCGTCAGTTTCACAGCCCACTTGCCTTCAGCAATAATCTCTTTTTGATCTGCCAATAATACAAAGTTTTTTTTAAAACTTATCTTTACATTTACAAAATATGAATAGAATTAGTAAAAATTCGCCAATTCTCACCTCCGTAGAAATTGGCAGTATTTTCTAAAATATCGCTAGCTACAGTGGCCAATCCGTTCGGTTTCTTCGACTCGTTCTCCTTGATATCTTCGTCTATGTAAGGAAATTCTCGCTTGGACGATCGCCTCGAGGAAGGCTTGAAATCGAAGGAGTCCATCGTGTCCGTCGACGCTGCGAAGTGGGTGGCGGTAGCCGTGTTTCCGGTCTCCGTCTCGTCGTACATCAAGAATATTTGCAATCTATTTACGGCGACGAGACACTCGGCGATCTCGGCGAAGCCGCGTACGAACATTCCGGACATCGTGTGCGCGAGGACGCTGAAGTACGACGAAAATACGAATACTTTTTCGGCCGTGAGATCCTCCCGGAAGACGAGCATCGTGACGAGGGTGCAATAAAGAGCCACTCGAGTCGTGAAGAGATTGAAGGTCATGTAAATTCCACGGATGTACGAACTTTTTCGGACGACCCGGAGCTCGAGACGTCTCGCGAGCTCGACCAGAGCGCAGAAGGGCTTTTCCCAGGCGTACATTTTTATCACTTGCACGCCCGATATTATTTCGTCCATCAATCTTACGCGCTCGTCAGTCTTTATCGCCGTTTGCAGACGGAATTTCGAGGAGAGTTTCCCGGTGTAGGCTGAAAAAGAAAGTAAACCATTGAAGAAGAAAATAAATTCGTAACGCGAACAAGTAATTGTTCCCGGATAAAAATATAATATGTACGGATCGGAACTTGGTGAAAATGTTTTCTTTTGACGTTACGGATATTTGTTCTGTGCTTACATTGGACGGGGACGACAAGAAAAACTGCCGCGATGCCGATCAGCCCGGCGTATCCGGCTTCGGCCCATAAAAAATAACCGATTATTAAAGCTGTCAACGGAGCTGACCACATATAATTTATAAAGATCGATACCAAATCGAATCTGTTTACATCATTCGCCACGAGATTGACCACCTTTCCCGGTGCTGTCTCGCCAAGAGCCGTCGTACTCAGACGAAGACTCTGAAAATAGAAAAAAAATTAATAATATGTATTGAAACGATTTTGAAAAAAAATGATATTTTTTAATTACTGAAATACGTAAAATCGTCAAATGTTTTTTTAAAAGGTGGTTTGGAAGAAAAACCGGAAGTCTGATTTCACAATCATAATATGTCTTAAACATTTTATTTAATGCTTCAAAAAGTATAGGACACATGTGCCAAAAAAAATTATTTTTTTTTAAAGATTGTAACAAAAATTCATTTATTATTTTTATAAGACTTATTGCATTGAATATTTTTAATTGAGCTCTTACTTGAGCGTAATCATGATTACACAAAGTTGACATTTTTCAGCAGAAACGAAAGATATTTAACCTGCTCACTTGTGAGAGTTTGATTTTTGTCAACGAAAAGATAATCATAAAAAAATGAAAAAGTTACATCTTGATAGTAGGTTTGGAGAAAATTTCGCTGTGATAAAAATAAATAAACATAAAATGGAGCAAGTAAAAAATGTTGACAGACAAGATCTCTCACACCTGACAGTTACAGCTGACGTTATGTTCGCTACGTAGAAAGAGATAAATGCCAAAAAGCAATATTTAATTCGTTATTGCAAAAAACTGTACGGTAAAATGCTTTAATCTTTTTCAAGTGTATTTTGCATTTGACGAAGCTCTGAATAAGATTTTTTAATTGTACGGTCAGACGACTAAATTTTGCGTAAATTACTTCCGGTAAATTTCTTGAATTTTATGAAAAATGTGCATTTTAAGGCATTTTTGAAAACTTATGTCTCGTAAATGACATGGTCAAATAACATGTTTTTTTTCAATTAAACGTATTAAATAGCGTACTGTCTGTTGCTCAAAAAAAAATAGGGGACTTGCACGAAACTCAATTTTTTTGTTGTTTCTATCGAACCACCTTGATACAAATGTTTTTTAGAATTTCCACAGGAAGGATTTAAATGATAGGAAAAGCTTTGAAAATGAAGAAGAATTTTTGACGTACTTTTCGGAAAACGAGTGCGCAGACTGCAATTCTGATTCGTCCGCCAACGTGGAAGGCTCCGAAAATCGCTTGATTTATCGTGATTACGTTGACCGCGGTCGATATACAAATTCCAGTGGCGTACAGGATCGCCGTTTGGAAACCTTGTAGCCGCTCATTCGGGTCGTCAGTCCGGAAATAACGAAGAAGACCGCCGAGAAGCAGAGGAGTGCCCAGTCTGTGAATTTTGAGTGAAAATAACATTTTAACGATGTTTACAAAAGGAGAAAAACATTCGATCGGTTACGTGCTTTTTTTTTATTTCTAACATTAGAAGACAAACAAATTCTCACCTGAGAACAAATTTATGAGGGCCAAATTTTAAATATGACAAATTTTAAATATGAGTGAAAATAACATTTTAACGATGTTTACAAAAGGAGAAAAACGTTCGATCGGTTACGTGCTTTTTTTTTATTTCTAACATTAGAAGACAAACAAATTCTCACCTGAGAACAAATTCGGTTAAAATTTGTATGAGGGCCAATATCGTGTACTCTTTCAGGAACGTTCGGAAAATAGTTTTCAACAGACTGGGCGAACGCCTCGATTGTCTCGATTTTTCGAGCTCTTTGTTCCATTGTCTGCAATTTATTTCTCATTCATTTTTTATTTCTCATCGACAAGTGATTTTACGCGGCCATTTTTTTTCTATCAATACGATTATTGATTTACGAATTTTCGAATATTATACTTTGTAAAATAAAAAAAAGTTTTTACCTTTCTAATCTGTCAACGAGAGCGTCAGATCTGTCAGTTTTTAGAGGTTCGTAGAGATCTTCAACGCTCAATTCTTTTTTATATCCAATTTTGAAGATCGCCAAAGTCCACCTAAATACAAGAAGCTAAATTTATCGAAAATCTCTTGAAGGAAAAATGAATTGTTTGAAAAAAAAAATAAAGAAAATATTTACCACCAAAGCAGGACCGAAATAATATTGGCTTTTTCTTTAGGATTGGGAGGAGTCTTCGATTTGGATCTTTCCATGCTGGTTGCATTGATACAGACGGAATATAATTTACCTCGAAATATTCACGAGTGAAAAAAAAAGAAAATTTCTCGACAAATAATGCCTAAATTAAGAGCTTCACGTTTTTAAGTACAAAATTACTTTTCCATTGAGTTTATGAAGATAAGTACGGACGAGTTTCAATAATTATTTATCGAGACGTGTAAAATATTTTCGTGTGTATAAAAATCGTATAAAAATATCGTTTTTTTATATTTGTTAAAGGCACTGAGTTATTTTTCCCTTCGATTCGGTCTTTGTTTTTCAATACAAAATTTTGTTTTTCGATATAAAATTTTGTTTTTCGATACAAAATATTCTAGCAATTGTGCGAAAGTTTGAAATAAAAAAATTCGAGTTGAGAGGCGCGCCGTGTTTTTTTTTTTTAATATTCGACTCTGCTCAGTCGACGTAATTCTCGTCTCAGACTGGTGAGCGCTTCTTCGCTCGCTTGCTCAGTCTCTCGTATCTTCAATTTACTCGGTTGCCCCGCGGCACAATAATCCGGAACGCTCTGTAAATTAAAAAGTATATACATTAGTTATCTCATGTCGAATGAGCGATCGGACTGAGACAACAGCTGCGCCGAATCGTCGTCGCGAATAAAAATCATTTTTCCTTTTCTCAAATTTTCGTCTCTCTCTCTATATATGTATTTATCTCCCTGAACAAAAATTTTCCATTTTTTGACGAATAATCTGAATGACTTTACGAGGTAAGATATAAAAGGTTAAATTTGGATAACTATTCAGAATGACGAAATTTCTGTTTGTTTCGAGAATACGATAAATCACTTTTTTTTTTCTCTCGCTATAGCGAGACGGCAATTAAAGCGTTATCCGTGATTTTTCTGTCAATTCAAAGTCAAGAATCAAGAGCCTGAGAAATGTCTATTTTCGAAATATCATTTCAATCTTCTCTACGCCTTGTTTACATTTATCCTTTGTACCGGGAACGACGATAAAATGGTTTCTCTTGAAACTGCACTTGATGCAAGGTCGAACAATTATCAGTCGTTATCTTGTTTCGTATGTGTTAAAATCGCGCGATTCCGCTCGATATCGGAGAATCCTCATCTCCGATCGATTAGATTTTGATCGAACGATCGAGCGAAATTTCAAAGCTAAGAATCGGTCTACCTCGACATTTTTTCTATCCAACGACCTACTTATTTCGTCTTTTTGGTTATCCGGTAAACGTCCCAATAGTTGGACACACGGAGAGAATGAAATATTAAAAATTACCGTGCAGTAACGGTAACTAGATGACAACCCTGAAAATTTGCTTATTATTACCGAGTACAACAGAGATTTTCACGAAAAAAAAAAATTCTTCTTCAGATAGAAAATTTTACCAGATTTCCTAGTAAATTTTGATGTGTAATAAAATATGAAAAACTTACATTTTATAAATACGAGCGATAACGCGACCGCTTTTTTGACGTTTTAATTGATATTTTGCTGTACTTCTAGACGCATTCTTCATGCAACTTCGCATAATGCACTCTATTCCGATTAATTGATTA
>JAPYYW010003634.1:0-14103 GCA_030522545.1 Cremastinae sp. A BG-2022a | reverse complement strand
AAGATCAGCATAAATTTTGAAAAAAT
This sequence comes from Cremastinae sp. A BG-2022a, assembly GCA_030522545.1. Lineage (NCBI taxonomy): Eukaryota > Metazoa > Arthropoda > Insecta > Hymenoptera > Ichneumonidae > Cremastinae sp. A BG-2022a. The sequence goes on along the minus strand of JAPYYW010003634.1, from coordinate 14,077 downwards.
TCTGTCTCAAAAAATTTCAAGTGATGATTTTACATTTAATTAACACGTAAAACCAAACTTTTGAATAGACTGTGTCACGCGACTCCTACCTTAAGGTGCTGATACACTTGCGAGCGGTTCGCGAGCTGTTCGCATGTTAAAGCATAGGCGAGCCGTGCTCGCGTCGTCTGCAGGCAAAGCTTAAGGTATAGGAGGCTCGCGAACCGCTCGCAAATGTATCAGCGCCTTTACTGGCCTTCAATGCTTGCTCGATCCATCGGTTGAGCATTGGCGAACTGACTTGCCCATTCTTAGGATCGACAAACGATTTCTTATGCTTATAGTTATCCAATGTTGGCCCATACATTAGCCATATTTTCAGCGTTGGCAATTTTTTCATGGGCAGTCATTTCAAAACGTTTTAATATATTTTTTCATTTAATACTTAAATAGTAAAAATGTTAAAATTATTTTTAAAATATGCATAATTTGCTTAGCGACAGTCAAACTAAGACTTAAAAAATAGGCAACTTTTCAGTTAAAGCCAGAGTCTATAGATTTCACGAATTTAACGTCAAGAATTTACTTTTTGCTGGGATTGTCCGTCCCATACATCCTTAAATTTATCCTCGCGAACCCTGATAATTTTTGAAAGGCAATCATAACAAGTTTTTATAAAATTCTACCGCATATAAATCGCCTTATTTCTATTTCAGCCTTAAAAAAGATCTGTCGTGCATTCCCTAACCCTCAATACGGAATTTAAAATTCCCTTAGAACACGCTTTTCTTTTAATACTTCGTATTCAATATTCGCAGTTGTTTCTCGAACGTAACGCCGTCGCGCGCGCCCCGAGGATGGCAAAATAATAAACAAAAGTTTCGGCTAGAAAACTTTGGTTTTAAAATGATATTAGCCCAGGGGCAATCGCGTTAGGTCTCTCGCAGTTGGTGCAGAAAAGAAAGAAGAGGATAAGAAGGCGGAGGGAACGAGAAAAAGAAAGAAAAAGAGAGAGAGAGAGAGAGAGAGAGAGAGAGAGAGTGAGTAAAAGGCTGAAGAAGCGAAGGGAAAAGAGAAGGACGGGTCGATGAGTTTCGATGTACGAGAGTAAAAAGTAATGATAAACTTTCGGAACAAGTCCTGCACCGAATGTGTCTGCGGGCTTTCCTTTTCCCCCTTTCCTTCCCCGCGCTGCTCTTCGCCCCTTTTGAGATCCTTATACTTTTTCTCGCCGCGAGTTCGCCACCTCCAACCTTTTTTCTTCTACGTCCGCGTCCACATATTCCTTCCTTCTTTTTCCGATACTTATTCTGTCGCAGACGTCCCTCACCCCTCGAGAGCCTCGCCTAACTTCGACGAGCTTCTCTCTCTCTCTCTCTCTCTGGATGCTCTTTCATTTTTGCAACTGTGACCATTCTTCAGAGCCCTATTTCTCGTCCTACTCGAACCCTCTCTATTTTCCCTCGTGTAATATTTCGTCTCGTTTGCCGGCTTCGTACCCACGTCCTGGGAAATCCATCGATCCCTTCTTCTTCCGTATTCTCTCGCCGCCTCTTTTTTTTCTTCTATCGAGCATCCTTCTTACAGAGTGCAGCAGTCACCTATATCCGATACATCACCATTTTCCCAGGTCACTGTCAAAACGACGAAAGCTCCCGCGGGAGCGCGGAGGCGTACGCGTTTCATCCCAGATTCGCGAAACGACGCGTGCGTTCAATAGAATCACGCTGCGACGATATTCTTCTCGTCCCGGATGGGAGTTATATTTGCCGGGCAACGCGGGAAACAAATTGGAAAATTTAACACGTGAGCTAATCAATGTACCAAACGGGTTTCTAGCTGCGTATTATCGCACTTTTTATTCTCTCTTCGCTCGACGATCGAGCGACTCTTATTTTTTTATTATCTGCCGCCTCGTATAAGTCCGGACGATAAGACTTTCCAATAAGTTTTCACAATTAACTACACCTCTCGGTCGTGTCGTTAAATCGGTTTCTATTCGATTGCGAATCCTCTTCGAGTGAGAATAATAAAAAGAAACTTTCGTCACACAAATTTTCCTTCGTCACGACGACGCCCCTCGTTCCTCGATTACGCACGATGCTCTCCCATTTTTTTTTTGTTTCACTTCGCGCATTTCGTTTTGACGCAATATATCGTCAATTCGGTCATCCGAAATTGTTTTATTTTCGCTCGCATTGTTCGCTAAATTGTGACTCGACCGCCCTCGATTTTCCATTCCGATTCATTTATGTAGAATTATTATTTTGGCGATGATAATATATTTATTATTTGATCGCGTTATATGTATTCACTCGGTCGAATTTTACATATTTAGCGGGCGGATGAATTGTTGACTCATCGAGCGTTATGCCGATTGATCGAAATAATTCAACTTTCGTTGGCCGGCTTGTTTAATGGCTCATTGTTGGCGCGTATCAATCCCGGGCGAGCTGACGCACGGTTGGAAATATATTCAGAGCGCGACCTCGTCGAGCTCGTTGAAATTTTAATCAGGTATTAAATCAAGGGTACAAAGTTTTTCGTGTCCCCCGTTTTCTGGAGCTTTGCTTTCTTCACCCTTGTTGCAGATCCAAGGCGAAAAGAGGGGGAGAGAGCTTGACGAGCTTCAGTCATTAGCCACGACAGGCTGTATACGCCGAGATTCAAACGTAACTTTTTCTTCTCCAGCCAGAGCGTCTCTCTAAAAATACTGACTTTTTAATTTTTATGCCTCCCGAGACATGAACAGCAGTCGCATCCACTTTGCTAATTGCGTCACCGAGTTCTCAAAATAATCAACATCCAACGAGGAAATAAAAAAATTCAACTTATCAACTCTTCTGGACATACACTTTTTAAGAAATACAATAAAATCATTTTATTTTATTGATGAAAAACATACTTTTTAACCATCAAAAAAAATGTATAGAAACATTGCAACAGATGGTTTAAAATAATTCTGTAACTATTTTATTTGCCATGAATATTATTAAATATTTCTATCATCTATTATTTTACATCTCCTATATTAAAAAAAAATACGAGGCCTCTAATCGATTCATCGGAATAGGGCGCATTATGCAAAGTTATATGACGCATGCGTCTAGAACAACAGCAAAATATAAATTGAAACATGAAAAAACGGAAAACGCAGCCTCTGAAAGGGGGGCGGGGGTAAACCTTTCGATTTTTTTGAAAATTTTCAAGATGTGATAACTTTTAAAATAATTGATATATTAACATAATTCCTATGCTATTTGCTTTGTTTTTAAAAAATCTTTGTGTTTTCAAAAACCCTTAACAAAGTTAATTTTATCAAGGGAAAGGAAAGATACCGCACATTAAAATTTCCATGGGTCTACGAGACCCAGTGTGACACCAAATTTCTTAAAATTTCATTTTTTTTTCTGATTTTAAGAGCCTATTCGATAGGAAATTTTCCGTAGGTAACGAAAATGATAATTATGCGGAGAGCAATCCAAGAATTCATATTGAATGAGCCAAAAACTAACAAGTGGATCAATTTTTTTGAAATATTTAATATTTAGGTAACATTTTTGTTATCAACCGGAAATTTTGCAATCAAATATCCTATTTTAAAAAAGACATGAAGCCTATAATCAATTCATCGGAATAGAGCGTATTATGCGAGGTTATATGAAATATGGGCCTAGAAGCGTCGCAAAATATCAATTCAAAAATGTCGAAAAGGAAAAGGCGGCCGCGTTGATGCTCGTATTATAAAATTGTGCGGATGCTTTTTACTGTTAAATAAAAATCTCACACATTTTAAATACTTACTTTCACATATGAATGCTTACAGTTATTTTAGATATATAGAATTGTAAATTCTATATACACCTAAAATAAATTACCAAAAACTTATAATTATTACGTACAGATCGATCATTAAAATTTCTAAAAATGTTTACTCACCTATATGTTTATTTTTATTTTTATGTATAGAAATCCTTACACGAAGGAAATTTTATACAAAAAATGATGATATATTATTGTTTCATACTGTGATAGCAATTTGATAATTTTGAAACAAATTTCTCATATAAAACAATAATTTTGATTATAAATCTAATCATGCACCATGTTTTGTATGAAAAGTATTCAATATTTTCGAACTGTTTGGAATGCAGTACAATAGTACAATAATTTTTTGTATAAAATTCTCTGCACGTAGCACTCTCTGGGATTACATAATGTTTTTCATTCTACAAATTCTTGATAAAAAGTTTCATTATTGAAGGATTTCTTCTCTGTTAACAGTCACCACTTGCAGTACGCATTTTTATGAATTTTATCGATTAATTTCACCTCGCGACGTTCAATATACATTTAATCATATCCATTATTTATTTACCTATATTCGATAAATTGATACACGAGTGACACCTCATTAATCTCGATTTAATTAGAATTTATCTCACAGATCTCTCCTGATGAACCCTAATAAACTAAATTAGGATTTACATCAGGTCGTCTCAAACAAACTGAATTGAACGAAACTCTAATTAAAGCGAAATAATTTTTTTTTATTAAAATAAATATTTTTATAAAAATATTTATTTTAATATCAAAAAAAAATTGAGTACCGTATCGTATTGAAATGATATCGTTGAAGAAGACTGAAACAATTTATCAGCGTCAAAGACGAAAAATTCGATGCATTTTTCACCGTCTTATCTTTTTTCTCATTTTCTTTCATATGACGGTTTATCATTCTCCAATCGCGAGTGCTTAAACATTTTTGCACGGAGCTCCGTTTCCATTCATCGCGGGTAGAGCTCGTGGCGCTATGAAAATTTTAACGATGAGAGGAGATTCTCGTTCGATTAGGTCCGTTTAACGATCTCAATGAGAATCGCCCCCCAGAATTTTCAATTCTCGGACAAGCTTCGACGTTGCGATATCGATTAGTAGAAAAAATTGAAATAGTTTCGTTATCAAACTTTACGATCTCCCGGGGATACGCCCGTAATAGTCGTCAAGAAATAGCGATCAAAAGAATATGAGCGCTATATCTCGAGACAGAATTATCCTGAAAATTTTCATAATAAAAAATGTACAATTAGGAAAAATGTATTTATTCTTATTATTAAAAAAAGTAAAGTAAATTTATGATGTACCACACTTGAATTTTTAAAATATAAATTTAGCAAATATTCAGGGGTCGACGTTATTATATTATTCATTACTCATGTAAAATTCCGAAGGAACGGTTCGAGCGTAATGCGAGTACTTCTATTTTTGTCCATGTAGAGACGTATCGAGTGGAGAATGCGTTATATTTATCGTCTGGCTGGAAACGTTCTTGTAATTCGAAAAGGATGAGCGAAGTGTTCTTCAATCTCGTTTTTGCATACACTGGGAATGCAGGGGGAATACTCGGGTATTCTCTTTGCCGGTATACTATACGAAAAATTCAATTCGCTCGGCTAGGAACTACGTAACTATGTGTGTGGTATCGGGATGCATCTTGTATACAGCCTCATTCACTGCTCGAACATACACCCTTTGACCTATTTCGTTTCTCACATATTTTTTTGTATATTTTTTCTACCACTCAGCAGTTCGATGTTCTTTTTCTTTTTTTTTTTGCTATACGTGCAAAAACCATTTCTACCAAATTTTTTGTATACGATTTTTGTATATGATCCGGAGAAACAAAAATTTATTTTTTAATTATATGATTGTGGTCTAAAAATTAAAGAGTTGTGACAATAAATAAAAATTGATGGTTTTGTTTTTCGAAATCTGTACAATTTTGAATATATACACGATTGTAAATTTGAATCATTTCAAATTTTGAGTTGAAGAGCAATAATAAACTTGTTAGAAGCACATATACATGAGAAAAAGTTTATTATAAAGTTGAGTTGAAGATCAGATATGCCAACAGAAACAACAATAATAAATTTTATTATAAAATATAACAATTACACTGATTATTTTACAAAAAAAATGCTTTTTAGGCCTAGATCAATAAAACATATTCTGATCTAATACTATATTCAAGGAAATCGATTAAAATAGAAACAAATCCACAAATATCCTGTTCCATATTGAGAAAATAGTTCTATAGTATAATAATCAGTGAATATACTAAGTAACATACTTTATAGTAAAAAATCGATATAAAATTGTCCCACAGTATACGCAAAAGATGATAATCGATATAGTTTATTTTTAAAATATATATTGTTTTGAAACCATTCGCGGCACGGTTCGATATTCTCAGAACTATAAAAATGACAAAATAAAAAGAAAAATATTTGATTTCCCAGGTCAATAAATTTGTATTCGAAAAAAGAACGAGTTTTCCATCGGAGAATTTTTTTTAATGCACCGAGTCGGGGGCCGCGCATGCTGGTCGCAACTGGTCCACGTTTCTCGTTTTCCCTCGACATCGAGGACTCGTCCGAGTGAACGAAGTACGAATAATATATCAGTCCGTTCGCGAAGCAACATTTCGATCGAAGGCCAAAATTGTCAAAGTTTGCGGACTGCCCTCATCTCTTTATTCCCTCACTTTTCTCTCTTTTTCTCTTTTTCATATACAAATGCCATTTCTTCGACTGTGTACGTGTATTTTCTGAGCGTGCTCGATGGATCTGCGGCGAAGCATCGGGGAGCGCCGATATTTCGTCGGCATTGTATATCAACCTCTCGATGCTGCGATTCTCTCTCTCTCTCTCCCTCGTATTTTCCCGTTTTCTCGCTTTCTCCCCATCGTTATTTTTTTTTCAACTTATTTTCACAAAAATGAAAAAGAACTGGAAAACAGCTCCGCCGGTCGCGTCGGCTATCCTCTCTATCTTCTTTCTCATGTCACTAACGTTTTTTTTTTCCCTCCGCCACCATTATCAAAAGTTTCGGGTCTCCGCGCGTGTTGCGGAATGCACATTGTGCCCGAGAATCGTGCAAAAATAGCCACCGAATAGTAAAGTGTAACGAGTGCCAAAAAGAACGAGCGAGCTATATCGAGTTTTTCTCGTCGAGGCAAACTTTCGTCCACGGCTAAAATTCAGGATTCTATTTTCCATTTTGCGTTAATCTACTTAGAAATGCAATTTATCATATTTTAGAAGTTTCCCTTGAATTTTTGCAGATTTATTGAAACGTTTGAAAAAATAACTACATCGTGGTCTTTGGTTCCACTATTTTTTCCCTTTTAATCGCAGTCGAGTTGCGGAGGTGTGTCGATTGAAGATCTCCTCTGGGTGTAGTTTGCCCCCTCGTGCGACGTATATCGATAAACGACCCGAATGTCTGGGACCCGTCGAAAGCATTCTCAACGACTGCCCGACGTTCCTTTGTCCCGGGTTGCCAACTGGACAAGAAGAATAGAAAAGAGAGGAAAGAAAACCGATAAAAAGTTGAAAGGAGAGAAATGGATGGACGGAAAAAGAAGTGGAAGAGCGTGACCTGTGTTCTTCGATATCACTACGTTCCTCGTTCCATTCAGTGTTCCAATTCTTAATACATTTCTGTGTCTCATCAACATATAGCATTTTTTTAAATAATGTCATCGATGCATATATTTTTCATCTTGTTGTATTTTGTTGTTGTATTTTTTCTAATGAACATTTCTTTTTGGATATCGCGTTCCAGTTCATAAAATATTTCTCCTGGGAATTTATCCCAGAGAAAAGCTCGAAGTCTTAAGAAATGAGGTGATAAAGCTTCCGTGATGTATTTCACGTTCTGGTACTTTCCTCCTATTTCTATCTAGCGGCCCATAAAATAAATGAACTTGGGATACGTGATCAGACTGGCATTGTCCGGGCTTTCGTCCAGTGTCCACTTTATTCTGAATGGATGGGACAAGCCTCAGAATAACATCATCGAAATATTATAATTGATAGTATGAATTTTTTGTCTGTTTCAGGTAAGAGAAATTTTCATCTTTCCGGTCAAAAATTGGTGAGAAGCAAAAAGTGCATGCAATTTTTTGGTTATTATTCGTATAGCAATCGTATAAGTCCTTTTTTTATCATTTTCTTAATCATATAATCTCAAGTCGAAATTGAACATTTAAACGTGAAAAGATAGAGACGAGGGAAAGAAAGTGTAGACAAGAAATCCCGAAAAGTTTATTTCCAGCTGTGAGCTCGGAGAAAGCAAAATAAACCGTAGATTGTTGGAGTGTAGTGGGAAAGGGTGAAGAACGAGCAAAGGTAAGACGAAGGGGCGAAAGCGTTACGTTAATTTCACGGGAAGGTGGACGTTACTGCCGAGAGTTACGACGTTTGCGACCGGATAAGGCGTTCGCGTTGTTCGTCCTGGGTTTTGAGTCGCCTGAAGAGGGAAGTGCAAAAATGACAGAGAGAGAGAGATGGTGAAAGAATCGGCGTGGTGTCAAACTGGTGAGAAATAAGAGAGAAAGAGTCCGGAAAAGAAGGAGCGTGGAACGCTTTTGGAATAGCTCGGGGAGAAGTAAAAGTGATGGGAGGCCAGATAGAAGCGAAGAGTTATTCTTAGCGCAAGGTCCATGGGGATGTAAACTGCAGTCTGGATCCTACGGAACGGATTATATCGAGAGTGGGAAACTTGGAATACGGATAACCGGGACGACATTTTACGAACCCCGAAAATACTTTTCGTCGTACATCAGGTACGTGAGTTCTCGGCGCACCCAGCGGTAAAGAAGGTGATTCGTATGGCTAAAGAAAAAGGTGCTCGGGCGAGTTCGCGTTGCATCCACGAGGCTCCGAGGACTCGCAGCTCTGTAATTGGAGTCTCTTAACCGGGCGGACTCTCCTCTTACCCGAAAATCCACCACTCTGTATCCATTTTCTGGCTGACGTCTTTTTTTCCCTCGTTCTCTCTTGGTCTGCAACTTCGAAGACGACCGAGAAAGTGGAAGAGCGTCAGGACTTGAAGGATAGTCCAAGATAACTGTGGACCAGGGAGAGAAGTTACTGACACGTTTAAGCGAGTTTGGAGCTTCTGTTTTGGAGCATGGATCATCGGATAGCAATTCTGCGACTTGCCAGAACTCGCGTCCTGTCCGCTCTCATATTGTACGTTCCAATTGCTCTCGGCTCACAAATAATGTCTTTCCGGTATAGTTATGAGGTGACTAAATTGGAGATACAGAGAAATTCGTAGCTCAGAACTTTGAAAAAGTAAATACAAGTGCCTGGGAGAAAAATCAAAAAGTTGCAACTCGTTATGCTTGACAATCAATTACACTGCGCTTCTTTACATCCAGAGGTTTTTCCGGTTACTTTCGTAGTTCTTTTTGTTCGTGGAAGTCTCGTTCTATTTTTTGTGCACCTTGGGATTTGTGCATCGCTGTCGTTCGTTCTCGGTCTTATTGCTCCGGGGGATGTACGCTTCTAGACGGACAGAGAGGCGTGTGGATGCGATTTATCTAGCTGTACGAGAATACATGCCTCCTCGAGCCCTTGCAACAACCCCGTTCCTTTCTCTCGTACACTTTTCCTGGTAAGGCTCCTGGAGCGTACTAAATCACAGTCTTGTTGGCCGACGGTCTTTTCTACCTCCTGGTTGAGTTTCCCTTGGAGCTAACAACCCTGAGCATCAACGGCGCACGGAATCTTCGTTTGTCTTTCTTACTACCGATTCACGAAGAGTGGAAAACCTTCTGCAAAAGGCGCTGAAAATGATATGCTGATCAATAGATCCTGAATAAAAAGCTGGTTTAGAACTTTATCAATGCAATGCTTAATGACGAGTCGATCGTTAATCATCTTCTGCGAAAATCTGAAAATGATATGCTGATCAATAGATCCTGAATAAAAAGCTGATTTAGAACTTTATCAATGCAATGCTTAATAACGAGTTGGTCTTTAAGCATCTTCTGCGAAAATCTGAAAATGATATGCTGATCAATAGATCCTGAATAGAAAGCTGATTTAGAACTTTATCAATGCAATGCTTAACGACGAGTTGGTCGTTAAGCATCTCGTGGTTGTTTCTACGCCAAAGTTAGCCAGCTGTTCCAAATGCAATGATATTCAGCTCCCGAACGAAAAATAGTTAAATGCGAATGACATTCGTGACCCGGTAAAGGTCTTTGAACCCCAGAGAGAAGGATGCGCCGGGTACGTATCTCTTTGATCAATTTCGCGTCAGGTCTCTTTCGTTTGGACTAACGAGAAGCCTGTTTCCATACGTGCCGATTATTCCTATCATTGTAATCTGCCGTATGTCGAAAGTGGAGTACCCGTTTTGGCTATCCAGGTGTGCTCAAAGCTGGCCTCTTTCGGTACTCGAATGTGACCAACGAGCGGATATCCAGCCTCGCTTGCCGCAAATGAAAATTAATAGCTCTCGGTGGTTGGGGCCTTAGCTCGCTTGTTGGACTCGTTCGCAGTGAGTGTGGGTGTGTCAAGAGTACACCGCGATCGATCTTGTCCCGAAGGAACGTCTGGCTCGCTTCTCTCCTTCCTCCCTGGTCATTCCTATTTCGACTCTCTTCGTCTCCCTCCACCACGTTTCCTCCTCCCCTTCACTTTATTCCAAGTCTTTCCTCCCTCACTGGGACGCCATCAACGACGATGCCGACGATTCGGTTGAGGGAACGCTCCACCGGGAACTCTTCCTAGATTATAGCCAGTCGTTTGGACAGGTTCGTAAAGATGTTTACGATCCTTTCTCCGCTCAACTTTTTATTCTATATCTATGTATTCTGTATCTTTCGTCCTCTTCGTCTTGAAACAAAAATTTACGTTTTAGGTCTTTGTCTGTCGTGTTCGAGTGTCCTCCGGAGCAATTTGATTCTGGTCATCATTCATGCGAATGTAAGACAACGAAACCCTCTCGGTTTCTCCTCAATGCAAAAACTCCACCACAGAAATTTTCGGTGATGCGCCCACGCTAAAGTCATACTTTTGGTAAACTTTCAATCCCACGCTTTACGATCGGAACTGACTCGGAATAACACGACCATTTTATTAAGATACTTTCATATTCATGGGCTTGAGCTTAGAGCGTCTTTGAAAAATACTTACTTCCAGGCGCAAAAATGTTTCCCCTCTTTTACTAAACAAAACACGTAACTTTTATTACAATTTGCAGAGTTATTCTTCTAAATTGATGTTGCCATTTTTACTGCGTTCTTGCAGTAGTCCTTCATGCGGTAAATCCTTAGTACGTATATGATTTTTTACATAAATTGTACACAATAGATTAATAAATTAAGAAAAATAAATAACAAAATATTATCAGTGTAATGAAAAGTTTAGGTGCAATTGGATTTTAAGAAAAATCGTGCTGTGATGAGTGTTATTAGATAAAAATCTAAAATATATATATATATATGTTGCAGAGTTTATATGAACAGAAAGGAAACAAAATTTGTATAGGTCATCGATCATTCGAATGAGTAATTTAATTTCAAAATATGCAACTTTAATACGGAATCTTATGGCGGAATATTCAATATATTTATTAAATAGAAATTAAAAGATGATTAGCAATTAGACAGCTAAGAAAAATTTTGCATATGGAGTCGAAAAAAATGTACGTTACCGAGGTCATTTTCTAACTATTTTCAATTAATGTAGAATACCTTCTATGTTTTATCCCAAACGAGCTGACGATGACAGAGTCAATTGATAAACTTTCAATGAAATATTTATCAATTAATGCCTCATTAAAAAAAAATTTACACCAAATTTCTTTAATTATATGAAATATTTGAAAATAATCACTAAAAACTTTTCGTTGAAGTTACTCAATTGACTAACAAGCAGGAGAGTGAAATGCAATTGAGGGACGAGAACAGAAATTTGCCTAATTTTTCCATATTTTGTATAATTATACTTTTCCAACAGTCTGTTAGAAAGAGATGAAAAATAGTCTTGTTATTTTTTTCTCGAACGTATATTTCGGAAAAGATCATTGATTCTTGGGATCCCATTCTTCTCGGTCTGTCGTGACCATAAATTCTCGTCCAATTGTGAGCTTAGTACTGCGATGTATATAAGTAGAGTGGAAGACGGAGCGATGCTCTCGGGAGGGTTGGCAAGGATAGAATGGGATATTTCTCCCTCTTTCTCGTGGGAGGAACAATTAAGGGATACTCCTGAGGGTTTATAGGCTTAACGTGGATACTGTTCCGAATGCATTAACGATACCACGAGCGGTCGCCGCACGCGATCCAGGAATGAAAGCTACCAGAATCCAGAAACGCAGTTCTCTCCTACTTTAGTCCGCCGCAGCATCTTGCCGCAGGGTAACGCGCGATATCCGACGCTTCGTGAACCCTCCAAGTTTCACATTTGACGCGACAGCTATTTCCAACGAAATTTCCAGTCCCGACCAAGAGTTTTGTGCAAACCGTCAATTCATGCGGTTCGTTTTGTCCGCATAGTTCATTATTCGTTGAAATTCGCATCATTTTCTCCTACCTGGAATGTATTTTTTTGTTTTTTCCAAAAATCAGGATTTTACAATTTTTGAAATAGCAAAAAGTTTTGTGCTAATCGTCAATTCGACGTCGTTCGTGTATAATTTAAACTTTTAACAGAGTTGCTGTTACGACTGAGATTTTAGGACACCTGCCAGTGCATTGTGTATTGCTATATATTATTTATTTATTGTTATTAAAAAAAAACTCGTAACCTCAAGTTTTTTTATTCCAGTTTTTTTAAATATTTAATGAACATAATAAATCGTTTTTTGAACGGGTCTCTTTTATGGAAAACAATTGCCATTTGGCAATAAAGATACAGAATCGTGTTCTCGCATTAACTCAAAATGTTGAAAATCAAATTTTCAATCGCAAATATTTTCGTTACAAAGCCGCGAGGGGTATATTTTTTGCGCAGATTTCTCTTTCGATTCACATTTTTGACAAACATCCTAAAAGTTTATTTCTTTCGTATATCAAGTGACGACGGCGATTTTCGAAATTGTAAAAATTACATTAAAGCACTGACCGAGGCTGCAGTTGAAGAATTAGAGTAAAAAATAAATGAAAAAAAAAAAGAGAGTGAGATTAAATGGTAACACTGCTCGGCGTTGTACCGTGAGTAAAACAATTTTCGTCAGAAAACTCGTTTCCATTAAAGATTCAGCGAGGGTTGCGGAACTTGAGAGGAAGTGAGAGAGAGAGAGAGAGGGTATGTGTCAACGTCGGTAGAGAGTGTTTTTGAAGGGGCATTATAGTTAGTTGAGTTAGCCGGGCACTGTGCGCTGTCGAGTCACGTCGTGCCGCGATCTATGTATATATTTCTTTGGCGAATGTTCGCTCCGTTCACTCTTCCTCCTCCGTGACGTTCACGAATATCGTTTTCGTAGCCTCTCCCATCGTCGAGCGAGCGCGACGAACGATGGACAATTTTAATGGAAGAAAACTCGATAGTCATCGAGCGCTATTTTTTCTCTCCTCCAACCCTTTTTTTTCTCGCTCCCACCCCCGAAATCCCTCGGGGAAAAATTTCGTCCATGACTGCCCTCTCGCCTGGGTGTTTTATGTGCAAAACCAGCCAGAGCCGGCCAATTTGCTGCGCACGGCCTACACGCTCGGCGACCCGCACACTTTTCAAACCTTTCAGCGACGAAAAAACGTAGAGAAACGTTGACTTTCGTGTTACACAAAAATACACAAACCATCATTATTTAATGAATATTTTCTACAGCACAGAGAACTGCGCCAAAAGACTCACATCATCGTTGTCGTTACGTTCATTTAAAATAAATACACAGTAGTTACATTCATTTGAAGCAGTTGCCAGTAAACATTGCAGCGCACGGTTAAATTCACGTGCACAAACTTCAATTTTCTGAAGTCTCAAGTTTATTACTGAATATTTAAAAAATTCCTATGTACGTGTACTTTTTATGGTCATTATGATTTAGTAATTGTACTTTTATAATTATATATCTTTTAAAATGTGCTACAAAGACGAGATAAAGTACTACAACAAACCAAAATGTGCTAACAATAATTTAAACGTTTCTTCAAAGAGGTATTAGCGATACTTACTAGTCAAATGAGATACTATTGGGCTTATTTTTAAATGAGGCGTTAATAAATAACTTTTAAGATTGAATAAATCGTTTTTTACCAAATATATTAATTTTGAAATGTAAAATATTGATGTAA
>JAPYYW010003633.1:0-14106 GCA_030522545.1 Cremastinae sp. A BG-2022a | reverse complement strand
ATAGTGTTACTTCATTAATTTTACGCATAATTTATGCTAAATGTCTAGGCTAACTATCAGTTAGGCTTACCTGGAGGTTGAAACAACCCGGCCTAAATGGTGTTTATACTGCAGTTTTTATTATTTACACTGATTTAACACAGCATATTTAACCACATCTATTAACACCATGCCACTCTACACCAAACAGTGGGAACTATATAGACCAAGAACTGTGTTAAATTAACACCATTTTAACACCACATTTTTTACAGTGTAATAATTTATATCATACATATAAAAAACATTTCATATAGGTTTTATTAAAAAATAAACCGAATTATATAGTGTATAGAAATTTTAGCAAAATTTAATTAAATAATTTAAAGACATATTGGCTCTGTTTAATTTGCATCAAATATGTCCACATTTTTACGTTTCAACATATATATGGCATAAAAATGTATGTTAACCCTTTGCACTCGGGACCTTTTTCGCGCGATTGAAAAAGGTGAGTGAGAGTCACCTCTCGAGTGCAAAGGGTTAACCTCGTAAAAATTGAAAATCTTCAGAAATTGGAGATCGTTTCATAATTGCCAAGCATTTTTATTATAATGATTTTTGCACCAATTATTATTTTAAAAATTATAATGCAAAAATTGATATTTGAAATGAATTATTCACGGAGAAAAAAGATTGCTTGAATCAACCAATTTTCGTTTGACTCAACTAAATCGGCGGTCACATAGGAGCAATGATATATTTAGTTAATATTACATTTTTACTTGGTTGATTTGAGTAGTTGGTTCAATCGAATATTTTTTTGAACTCATTGAAATATATTTTAAGACGACTGAATATTTTGTTGGATGTAATAAGAATCCAGTTCTTTCAAATATTTTTTTTGACTTTTATCAATAAATGGTTGAAATTAATAAATATTAATAAAATATTTTGGTTTCGTAACATATGATCCGAGGACAAAATATCCGCGACAAAATATCTCCAAGACAAAATATTTGACGACAAAATATACTCAAGGTAAAGATAAAGAAGTTGAAAAACATTATCTACTCGCCTCAGATGATTTAATAGTTTAAAAATTATAAATAATAAATGAATGGTAATAAAATATTTAGAATTATATATTTTCTTTTGGGAGGGGGATACACCCCCCAAATCCCTCTTTTATGGTTCTCACCCTCTTACCTTGGTAACTACGAAGTACCAATGCCGTTTTCTTAGAGTTTTCAAGTGTCCAATGGGGGGCTCTGCCCCCCTAGCCCCCCGGCGGGGGCTCCGCCTCTCGCCCCCCGCCAGGTGATTCGCCCCTGGACCCCGCTGGTTTCAATTACTGAATACGCTTTTCAAAGTTAAAAAGCTATATGAACGAGACGTTTCCGGGCCCAACATATATATATATATATATATATATATATATATATATATATATACCTTTGAAATTGACCGATTTAAAAAATCTGAAAAATTTTTAGCGATTTCTCAGTAGTTAGTTAGTTAGTTTTATTTCCTTCGTACAACTTTACAGTTTTTTAACGTTTTTCTTCTATTTATTAATAACGGATACAGTATAAAATATAAAGTATACTCATTTACAGCAAAAACATTCATAATGTGTCAGTGATAACATTATTCCGTCTTATACACCGAGAAAAAAAATTTGTTAGAAAAACAAAATTTTATTTAGATTAACTAAATTTCTTTGTCCAATACGTTCAAATGGATATTATGCAAATATAACTAAATTATTTCGTGAATTCTGTAACAAATAATTGATTAAATTTACAAAATTTCTGTTGAATTAATTTGAAATTTAGTTGTATCAACTAAAATTTCAGACAAAATAGAAGTTCAAATAACTAAATCACAGTCAATAACTACAATCTTATGTTCTACACAGCAAAATATAAATTTCAATTAGTTATAAATTTATTTGACCTAATTGAATATTTTGAAAATAATACTCAATGTACAGTCTAAGAAAGTATCGATTTAAATAATCGAACAAATCAAGGTATTGCATTAGCAAAATATTGCTTTGAGTAAATTACTTCATATAGCAATTTGATTTTGCTATATGTTACATTATTAAGTTGGGAGAGACCCTCTCCATCTTAATGATTGTACGTTTATTTCAACGTACATATGTAAGTAGTCTGATGACTACTAAACCAATAAATAGCGCTATCCGAAGATGCACAAAATTATGATCGAGCGACGTGCTTATAAATCCTCCCAGGAACTTACAAGAGACGAGAGAGGTGCTGAGCGTGCGCCGCACCATGGCGACAGCGCAAGGCTCGTTTTTTCACTATGGAACTAGTAGCAATTTAAACATATGCATATTTTGTTGATTTTTGACAATTGGTAAACAAGACATATTTTTTCTTTTTCATCTTTTATTATTGGTTCATTGATAAAAAAATTTATATTATGTCAACAAAATGATTAGTCAGTTGAAACGATAAAAGATTATAGAAGTCGACTAAGTAAAAGATTCTTTCAATAATTTGATTTATTTCAGTTAACATTTGACCATTGGTTGTATTAAAAAGAAAATTCAATGATCTAAATGATATTATTTTGATGAATTTTAAAATAAATTTTATGGTTATTGCAACAAAATAATTATTGAAACAACTGGACATTTGATTGATTTTTGAAAATTGGCGAAACAAACATTTTTTTCTCTTACCTCTGATTATTGGTTTATTGATCAAAAATTTATGTTATTTTAACAAAATGAGTATAGTTATTTTAAACAATTAGAGATGTCGGCCTCGACTGTTGAGGTGGTCGAGGAAAAAATGGTAATATGAACTAATCCATTTAGTTGGAAGTCATAAATTTATATACATTGTGACAAATGAATTTAGTTTTACTCATGATCTGTTTTCAAATAAATATACCTGAAAAATGACTGTATTTATTGCGAACCTAAGTAAATAGCATTGTTCAATGAATAAATCTCATTTTGTTAAGCATTTTTTTGCAGTTCAACTAAATTATTGATTTAATCAATAACAGTTTTGTTAATTCAAACTGATCATTTGTTGAACTAACTATATAATATATAACAAAACGGATTTTGTTAATTCAACTGAATTTTTTTCTCAGTGTATCTAATTTCTTCAGTCTTCCTTTCCTATGCCACAAAATTCCCTAGTGTATTCGCAGATTTCTATCACAATGTCTCCCTTTAGCGTTTCTATCAACTTCGTTTTCAAACTTTCTTTTGTTTTTCCCTCTTTCCACTTATCGACCTCGGCCACCCATTTTTTCTTAATTTCTTTCCTTGCCTCCTCACATATCCATATATGTTCCAGTTATTCCTCATCCTTTCCGCATACCCTGCATAGCCAACTGCCAAAACCTTTTTTCCCTGCTCCTCCTATGTTTCCACATCTAATCCTTGCCCATTCTTCCTTTATACTTCCTTTGATATTTGTCTCTTTCCAGTACCTTTCTCTATTCCTATGTTCCTTAATTTCCTTGTATAATTTATTATATGTTGATTTGTCTATTTTAGTCCAGTCTTTTTGGCAGTCTTGATCCCTTTTCTTCTTCACCCTCTCTTTTATTAACCCCTGTAAAACTTTCTTTCCTGCCCCGTCTTTTATTAGGTTTAGCACCCTCCCTTCTCCTACTTCTTTCATCGCTTCTCTTAGCTTCGTTCCCTATTTCGATTCATTTCTGTTGCTAAAATTTCTAATTTCTTCTCTTAGATATATTTTTGGCCATCTATCGTCTTCCATCTCAGTTATTTCCATGAGGTAGTTTCCCGCTCTCCTTCTTGCTTCCACTTCTATACTTCTTTTTCCTGCATCTATCTTCCAAATATAGTCTGGTGTGTTTCTCACTATTCCTAATGACATTTTAATGAATATTCCTTGCAGTTTTTTCCACTGTTTCTCTTCTCTTCCATCCCTATATTTCCACTCCGTACAGGGCCCCTGCTTTTACCAACGAATTCATCAATTGCAGTCTGTATTTTAATATATGAATTTTCGCTTTCTTGAAGATTCCTCAGACTGTATTTGCTGCCTTTCTTGCCTTGTTGGTTACCATTTCTAAATGCTTTTCTGGTGAGTTTTTCGTAGTAAAATAGTATCTTAAATATTTTAATTCCTTTACAGTATCGATTACTTCTTTGTAATTCTATTTTCCCCTTTCTTACACTTTCCTCCATTCCTGAAGATAATTATTTTTGTCTTTTTAATGTTTACTTCCATCTTTGTATTTTTTCAAAGTTCTCTAATCCTTTTAACATTTTCTTCAGATGCGATTTCTCAGTATTAAAAACATGAACGAGACATACATTTTTAAGATGTATTTAGGAACCGCAATTTGTTATAAAAAATCGATTGCTTTGTAAGTAGTACTCAAAACGAAGATTGCGAGACTAGATTTCGAAAGGGTGGACAAGAAGTCGCCTCGTCGACACATTTGTCCAGCTCAGCGCCATGAGAGAGACGAATAGGCAAAAAAAGCGTCGTCGTCGTCATCGTCGTTGTTGTTGTTGGTGCCGTGGAAACGAAATTTCTCGTGGTTAATTGAGTCCAGACACGCGAGAATGCTTTTCATGTGTTTCGAAGTAACTTTCTGTGTATATCCACAGGTGTGGCGCGCGGTACAATATTACATTATACTTGTGTCCGCTCGATGTCAGCTCGCTTTCCTTTATTCGTATTATAGACGTGCAGAGCTGAGTGCGGGTGTGCTGAAGGAAAAAAGGGAAAAATTTCTCTTTGTTCTTCCGCCCGTATAATTTTTTTTCTCCTTCTCTCTTCGCCTCCCCTTTACCACCTTTTCTCTTCCTTCTCAACATTTCTTCCCTCCTTCCTTCCATTTCGACAAATGTCTGGGAAGCTGCAGTAAACACACGTGCAAAAAGTGCAGATAACGAGCTCCTTTTTTAGCTCTCTTATCTTTCCTCTCTCTCCCTCTCTCTCTCTCTCTCTATCTCTCTTCCTGACAAAAAGTCAAGACTGCAGATCCATCGATTTTTCTTCGCTTTTGTGGGAATCGCGATTAAACGTAACACGGAAGACGAGCTCTTTCTTTTTTCTTCCTTGAATGCGCCGTGGAAAAAAGTCGATGTCTTCATCGACGGAGAATCTAGAAAAATACAGTTGCCATTCCGGACTCGATATACCGGAGAGAGCCACGGAAAATGATTGGGAAAAAAGTCGTTTTATCTTCGCAAGAGAATCCTCGACAGATTGTCGTTTGTAACATACATCGCGAAATAATTTCCAATCGATTAAAAATTTATTGATCATATATGTATATCGAACCTCTGACCATAAATAAAAATTTTGCGAAATGATTTTCACACTGCGAAAATTGATATTTTCATAATCTCTTTTTTTACACAATATTCCTTGCGAACGAGAGAAAAAATGTCTCGCTGTGGAAAAGGCGATTGCGCATTCTTACGCGTTGTCACGTATATAAACGTCTGATCGAGGGATCCGCATCAGCTGTTTTATTCATGAGAAACTTTATAAGTGACGGGTGAACCGGACGAGTTCGAGAGTTTCTCAAGATGAAAAGCTGCGGGGAAAAAGAGACGTGCACCGTTCGATAAAAATGGACGAGCGAGAGTGGGGGCGGATTCTCGCTTTGTTTCTTGCTCGAGTATGCTCGTCGCGTAAATGGAAAGGTACAAAGTGCTCGGTTCTCGATCTCCCGCGGCGAGTAAAATCGATTGATCCGGGACTTTTAAGGACGGAATCCCAACTCCCGCAAAAAGAAAATATCTGTATGTATTTGTCTCAATAATTATCAACATACACATATACTATATATTTTTTTCTTTTTGTTTAAACTTGTTTTTGGATTCAGAAAATTTTCTTGATAAATTCTGGAGAGTATAATATCGCGAGAAATACTTCTCTAATCTTTGTAAATACTGAAAGTAGCCACGTGTCAGAATATTCTCCGGGATGAAGACTGTCTTTTATTCTCTCTCGACACAAACTAAGCACCATTTGTGGCTGCAACACCTGTTTTGTCTTTTATGGAGTCGTTTCGTTGTCCCCGGCCTCGAGAATATGATGCCTCGACGTCCTCCGGATCTAGCTCCTCTCTCATATTTCGTTTTTTTCCTCTCTCTCACTCTCTTCTGTCGATCATTGTCTCCCCGCGAAATATTCTCCCGCAGAACGATTATTCTCGATTACGGGGTAATTAGTTACGTCTCTTCGAAGAATCGCATTTGGCGAAGACAGACGATTGGCCGTTCAAAAATTTATTATATACATCTTTTTCCAAATATTATTTCTATGTTTACCTCCGTATTTTATATTTTGTTGTTTTTTGATGTTGCTTATAACATTTTTAAAAACGTTCACAAGCGAACCAAACCATAAAAGGGATTGTCAAATGACAAATGTCAAATTAAATGCTGTTTTATTCTCAGTTTTTCTTATCACGTACAGAAGTATAGTTGCCAAGTTTCAGTTCATTGAGAAAAGTTGTTGCAAATTGACTAAAAAAAGAGGTAAAATCATCAACTAACGTTTTTTCCAATATAATTCTGTTGAAAATTAATTGCACTAACGTTAATGGGCGCCATATTAAAAAGGTGCGCAAAATTTGAGGATTTCTTACGGTCTTCGGAAATCGAGATATGTATATGCTGTGTATTTATTGTCGAAAATCATAAATTTAACATAAGTAGAATTATATGTGAAATAACGAAAATTTTCGATTTTAGAAAAAACGAATACATCTTTTTTGATGCAGAAGAAGGGAAGGGGTCAAGGTAGGCCTCTTAAGAAAATATTGCTTGAAATCACAATTTTTTTACTCGTATCACTTTTTGTAGTCCCTTGTGAAATATTTCGTGTTAATTTGCAGTGTCGACTATAAATAAAAAATTGAAAAATGTGGGGCAAGAGGGCCCCCCGCCCAAAAAATTTTATAATGTGAGTTTTTTTACTCGTAATACATTTTTGAGTTTTTTCCCCATGTGCATTTAGGATAAAAAGGCACTAACAGTTAATGCAAAAATTTAGAGCAAAATGGGCCTTTGAGAAACTTCAATCAAATTTTCTTCTTACTTTTCTATTTAATAACTAATTGATAAATTTGAGAAATATTTATTTTTGCCTAAAAACATTATACAATATTTAAAATGGACCACACATAAGATGATACGGCTTCTATTTTTTGCGGAAATCTTTATTCCGAATCTGTGGAACCACGGATCCAATGTGATAAGTACAAAAGTTGAGCCCATGATTCATGTGCTCAAGTTGAGAACGAAATAGTCAGCAAATACACATGTGAGTATTGTAAATTATTAGAAATAATAGCTATATTTTCATAACTCGTTGTAGAAACTAATGACTTAATAACTTATTTTCTTATATTTAAAATATTTTAATTTTAATTAAGTAAATATTTCAGTCTTTTTATAAATTTTTGTATTCAATTATTCTCTATCTCTTTTAAGTAAGAACAGTTATCAAGAGATACGGTAGTATCTCAACGCCAAGTAATGAAATAAAGCGAACGAAGTTCGTCCGATCTGAAGCGAGAGACTGACATCTCTATTATATGTAAGATTGAATTAATTAAGAATTTTTTGATATTCAATCGAAAGTAGCTCATCCACAATGCATTATATACTTAATCACAAATTTAACAGTTTCTACCCCCCCCTTCCCAAAACCAATTTTTTTCTTTCAAATGGCGTTGGATTTATTACGATCCGTAGCCTCCTTATATATGCATTCATAATTTGACAGGGTCAAATTTCACGATTTTTTTCAGAATTTCTCAAATAATTCGTCATTTGTCAATTCGACTGTGCTAGAGAGACAGATAGATACGTGGCACATGAGAGCAAGAGAGACAGAAAAATACATATAAAGATCAAATGTCGCACCTAGATATATTGCATCTATCGCATTGAGATATGTCAAATCGCTCCCAAAAACTTTTTTTCCTAAAATAAAAAGTACGCCATATAACGAAAAGATAGTCCGTCGTATTTCTGTTCTTAACTTTCTTAGATCTTTTAATTATGCGCACATGACTTTGTTTAATAAGTAAAAAAGTAAAAAAAAGAATTGAGATCATACAATGGACCAAGAATGAATAAAGTTCTTTGTGACTATAAGTTTAGATCGGTTGATTAAATATTAGACAAATGACGAGAGAAAATTAAATTTTTGTCAGAACTTTTTGAAAAAAAATTGTTATTACTGTAAAAATTTGGTGTGCATGGCTAATTTTCATTAGTCAACGAAGATATTCTACAGTACAGTACACAAAATATGTATAATAATTGTGAATGGGTTTGGGCGGGTACGTACGTGCGTTAAATTCACGCAGTTGCGGTGCGTTTTAAAAAATGTTATTCGTCAGTGATTTTTCTTTGCAATACACAACTTCACAATTGCGGTAACGTTGCGTTGATTTAACGCATCGTGTGTTCCGGCCCTTTTTAATAAGTGTTTCTTATGAGGTTTCACATTTTATTATTTTTCGAAATGATCATGATTTTATTAAGATGGTTGTGATGTGACAAAGAAATTAAAACATTTCGTTTCATTTTTTCTTATGTATAAAGTGGTTTGCACGTAGATTTCATTAAGAAAAGTAAAATAAATTGGATAAAGAACAACATACTCGAAAAACAAGGTCAACCAAGGTGAAGTTTGATTATTGCGTGATTAAAAAAAGTTTTTTAAAAAATACGTCAAATTTTTAAAAATTACTAAACAAACATATCATGGTGTGGTGTAAGAATGTAGGAAACATTTTAGGAGACATCACTGCGTAGAAATTGAGACATTTATTGTTGAATATCGCAATATTTAACATGGGTTATTATCGGAGAGTACCGAAAATATAGTGATATTTACCAATAAATATCTCAAAATACCCAAGTGGGTTATTGTACCCACTGATAAAAATTAGCCATGCATACCAAGTTTTTACAGTAACGAAAATTTTTTTCAAAAAGTTGTAAGACTGAATTTTATTTGTTGCAGTTACGCATTAATTTATTCTCACAAGAAGTTTGAGATTTTATATATTCTTACATATTGATTACGCTCAGCAGCTATAATTTACTTGCGTCTAGTTATTATTTTCGCGATTATGGCTGTTATTATTATTATTTATATTCGCTTTGTCGTCTTTTATTTAATTTTGCTTTAAATTTATTCTAGGTAAAAGGAGAAAGAGAGAGAAAGAGAAATAAAATCGAATAATCAGAGTGTTATAACCCGAGTAGAAATTTTTCGGCGGCAGCCGTAACAGTGCTCCGCCCCGGAACAGGCTTCGATAGAGATTGCCGTAATTTAGGTTGCTGTATGGCACACTGCGAACGTCCCGGATCACGATTCTGTAGTACGGCCTTAAAATTACCGCCTGTCAAAGCTTATGTCCGGCAACCGGACTCCATCTCTTATACGCATTGCTGTATCAACGCCTGATAAGGTCTTGATCTAGCAATCGTATATCAGCCGTCGGTAATGTTGCCGTATTACAACCTGATCAGGGACGAATACGGCAAACTGAATATTTTATAACCTCAACATTTTTGACATGCATCAGTTTCGTTGTTCTTCTTTGCGACTTCTATCTGGGTAAAGAGACGAAAGACAAAGAGATGACAAACAAATGGTGCTTAATAAATAAATAGGAAATATAATAATGAAAAAATATTACAAAATGTTACTTACGGTAGCGTGCACGCTTAGGAAATGCAAGGTCGTAGGTTCGAATCCTATAATTTTTTCGGATGGAGATGACATCTAGGTAAAATGCATAAGACAGCCGTGTCAAATTATTTTTTTTTCTTAATAAAATAGGTTTTTTTTTCATAAAAAATGTAATTCTGCCTAATCTCAGCAGTGGGACCCATGACTGTTGCGGCAGTCATCATGCGAAAACCATTTTACGTAAAATCCGGCCGTGAACGGATCTACGTTTTTGGTCCGGCAACAATATCAGGCTCTGTAACGGCAGACGTATTAGAACAAAAAGGCAGAAACGTAACGAAACGGTTCCGCCCCACGTCCGGCAAACTTGTTAGTGCCGGATAGTGCTCTCCGGCTGCCGAATCCGGGCGCTATCAGGGCACTACGAAAATTTCTACTCGGGAAAATTTGACTTTCCGCAATCGCGGTTGGGACGAGAGAGAGAGAGTCCTCCCCCCACACGAATGAGCCGAGCTCTTCTTCTCCCTCTTCGCCTTAGAATTTCGGCCGAACTTGGAAATTGTCCCGGCATTCACTGATGATTAATAATGAGGATGTGGGCGGGCGCTTACATAGGGTCTAATCCGCCAAAATTTATAAAATTTAAAGCGCCATAACAAAGTTCTGAAGAAAAAGTAATTTTCTCTTGTCATTTGCCTAATTTTTAATCAACTTATTATTAACCCTCAAAGTATGAAGGGGTTTTTTGCACCTTCTAAGAGTGAAGGGGGGTCATTTTCGGCGGCGCACTACCAAGTACACAATTGTTGATAAAAAAAATATGTAAAAATTCATGGTTCTTCCTTAGGATGTCCTTTCGAAGTACGAACAAGAATTTTTCGGGTATTGTTATTTTTAATATTTTTTTTAACAAATGTAAAGCAATGCGCGGAAAAAACACTTTTTTTTTCAAAAATTGTAGTTTGGGTACTAATTACGGGAACGAGGTTTAAAAACCGGTTATTTAACGGAACAATGTTGCTCTTTAAGAAAAAAAATTCCATTAATGTACGATTAAACCAGATACCCTATTTTAGTATGGGAACATGGGTATATTTTTACGAGGTAAAAGTATTGAAGGTATTGAAGGGAAAAAAGCGTTAAACGTCAAAGATACATCTATAAAAATTGTTTTTTATTTATATTATATAGTGGAATGTTGGTCGAATACAAAAGTTACATTACTTGAAAAAAAAATTGTTATAAAAAAAGTTTAAAAACATTCGGCGCTAAGATTTCTGCGGTACTCCTCGCACACCATTTTTCTACATAGGGAACAGCATTGATTTGTCTTGCGGTCTAAAAAATTTTTTTTTCGTAATTTGTACAGCAATAAACTCAAAAACAAATAAAAAATAATTTTTTTTTTCAATTTTTAAACTTCTTTTTTGCAAAAAAAAATTTCCAACTATTTCTTACGGTTTATTATGCTTAAATATGCATAAAAACCGAAAAAAATCAAGAACAAAAATCGGCATTTACTTACGTATAGTGTGAAGGGGAGTCAAATGTGACCGTGCTCCGACTTGTACTCGTGCTCGTTCCGTACAATTGACTGACGCACCTGGCCTCATGCACACATATACCTATTGACCCCTACTTTTTTTTAGAACCACTCAGATGGCGTGCAAGTCGCCGGTCTTAGAGAAATTTGAACAAGTAATTTTAGCCCGAACACATTCGACCCCCCTTCATCCTTTGAGCGTTAATTCTTCGTTATTGTACGATTTCTATTCTTTTTTTCATTTTTATTATTATTATTATTATTATTATTATTATTAATAATAAAGTGATGCATGCGTAATTTAAAAAGTCTAAGAAAGTTAAGAACACAAATATGACAGACTATTCTTTCATTACTTGGCGTACTTTTTATTTTAGAAAACAAGTTTTTGGGAGCTGAATTTAATTTCAATAAATTGCTTGACTTTGTCAAATTGAGAAAAAAGCACAACCTTAAGTGCTTCGCAAGCGTTTTATGCGTGCAATTCTGGGGAATAATTATGGGAAATAATACTGTTGAACTCGTGCCCTAGTTTACCCCTTTCATTCTTTACCATTATTTCTTAATCATTTATATACTTGAAAAAAATGTTAGAAGCCCATTTTGCTTGAAAAAATATTTGTCGGTTTTTAAAAATCTAGAGGGTCCATTTTACCCCCAAACACTTTGAACATTAAGGACGTTCTATCGTTTCTCAGGTGAAAATTATTTTCCAATTTTTTTCACTAAAATTTGGCACACATTGAGATTAATGTGATACCTAACTTATTGTGTCGAAATTTCAATAACTTTCACCGTCTGCAAATCGAGATATTTATCTTTGACAATCGCGTTTTTTTTTGGTGACTCTCATATGACTGCGGGTTAAAAGTTGTGATTTTACACAATGAATAACTCGATATCTGCACAGTAAAGTTTCCTAAAATTTTAATATGACATTAAAGAACTTAAATATTAATTTTCGTCAGATTATCTTGGAAATAATTTCGCTTAATGATTTTTGCCTTTACTTTACACGTAAGACGAATGCGCGCGGGCGAAAATATGATAGAACCTCCTTAAAAATTTTAGGGGTCCATTTTGCCTCAAAGTATTTGTAGGTGTATCAAATTTGTATTTGTAGGTATATCAAATCTAGAGGGTCCATTTTACCCACAAACACTTTGTACATTAAAAATTTTAGGGGCCCATCTTGTCCCCAAATATTTTTAGATTTTTGAAATTTCAGGTGGTCCCCCCCGCCCCTATAAATTGTAATATAAATTGATGTTGAAAAAATCTATGCAAAATTACAAGAAACTTCAGCGTGAGGTATTTATTATTGAAAATCATAAAATATATTGAACACACACATAGTCTTATGGGAATGAGTATTGAAAATTGTAATTTTCTTCAGCAAATATCTGGATTTTTTCATCCTGTATAGTTTGCTAAAACTTTTGACACACGCATACATATGAAATTTATGAAATTAAATAAAAAATCTCAAACGATATTGCGACTCAACTATACCTAAACGAAGAATAAAAATAAGAGAACGAGTTTCTCACGAGCAAAAAAAATTATATAGGATGCCAAATTTTTAGAAAGAGATTTCGAAAAATGTCTTCGCGTCGGAACGCGAGGAACTCGCGATCGTTTCAAGGGAAATCTCGGTTTATTTTTTAATTCTCTCCGAATTTTACGTAGTAGTGGAATCAGAGATTGAATAGAAGATTCGAAATTCTTCGATAAAGAGAGATAAAAGTAGATCGAGGCATCGCGGTGGCTCGGAGAAATAATGACTTTTTTCCCTTTCTTTTTCCCTTCATTTTCGGGAGGGAGAAATAGTTCGGTGTGACGGGTAAGACGAAAGACGTGAGATCCTGGCCCACCGTGAGTGTGCAGGTCCGTAGAAAGCGTCCCTTCGGCTCCTTTTTTCGCATTTTTTGCTCGCGTACGCGGAATTGACTCGTCGAGATGTCCGGTGCGCTTTGAAAAAGAATGAGAATAAGCCAATCGTCACACGACATCGCGCCTTTTTTATTTTTCCCTTTTCTTCGTTCTTTCTCCGTCTCCCTCGTATTTTTTCTCTCGGTGTCTCTTCATCAAAAGAACGAAGTAACGGAGAAGATGCGGACACGGCGAGTTCTATGTTAAATGGATTAGACAGGAGAATGCGAGTCCTGGATGGATTGCTACCGCAGCGATCGTCGGTCCGCCTCGTTCTCGCGTTCCGAGAACGCGCGCTCCGCGATCTTCAAACGGAGGAGGAAGAAAACGCTCGAGGAATGACTTTCGCCATTTCTTTCTTTGCTTTTTTCTTTTTCTCCCTTTGCTCTCTACTCTCGTCGAAGAAAGTCTTGTATTTCTTCATGGAATCGTCTTCCGCGGCAGGAATATGAAAAAGTTGCGAGAATTTCGATAGCCCCGCGACCTCTTATTGGGATCACAACGAAAAATACCGGCCCACCTGCGAATCGGTACAATCACGCTCAATTTTTGTTCTTAAATGTTGGATTGTTTTCATTTTTTCTATTTTCCTTTTACAGTAACTGTACTTGGGTCTTTTCTTATTTCATTGTAGTTATCACAGATATTTTTTGTTCTCTATAAAATCGCATTTACTTACTTTTTCCTTATATCTACTTCTTGTATCAAATTTGAAACAAGAAAATTTGGTTTACTCATTTTGAGCTCAAAAAAACAAGTGATAGTGGGTAAATATTAAAAAAAATAATAGTAAAAACCCTTTAAGGTAGTTCTATCAGTACACTCAAAACAAAAGTTTTTATGTCATTATATCTCGATACCATGTGGTTTTTGAGCAAAAGTTTATTAAGAAAAGTTATTGCTAATTGTTTCAAAAACAACATACTCAAAATTCAAGGTCATCCAAGG
>JAPYYW010003632.1:0-14129 GCA_030522545.1 Cremastinae sp. A BG-2022a | reverse complement strand
ATGGCGAAAATAAATGACGTTTTACATGTTAAAAGTATAGGGAAAGGAAATTTGTTAAGAACATGATAAAAATTAGAGAGAATGTTCTTTGTTACTAAAAAAATTTATATAAATTCAGAAAAAAATATCGTCTACATTATTTTCGAGTAATCAAGTAGTAAAGTTACGTCCTTATACACGAAATGTATATCTATATTGTCTAAAAATGGCCATTTCATGGATCAATTGTTCGAAAAATACGTAGACAAAAATTCTAAAAAAATTGTATTCACGTATTTCATATGGAAGAATATTCGCTCCAAATTTGAACGAATTTTTATCATTTCGTTGTATGTAGCCAACCTCCTTAACTATATATTTTTCACAATATTTTTATGTCAGAATATAATATGTCACGAATATAACATGTAAATTCTTTTTTGAGAAGAATAACCAATAAATTTTTGACATAAATTTTATGAAATACATTGAAATGAATATAAATATATCTTTGGTAATATGTAATGAGCTTTTTGAAATGAATTTGTCATATATGAGGCGTTTCGACATTGCCGTCGCGATCGAGAGAAAATAGCGACGAAGCGAAAGTTGCATTGTTCGAAGAGTCGTAAAATCCGAAGCGTTTCGCTACGTTCAATTCTCAGCGACAAGGGAGCGACGTTCGACAACTCTCCGCTGATGTACCGCGAGCCACAGCGCGCGCTCTCGTATTTATACGCGAGTCCTGAAAAGCGCGCGTTCGAGTGTTTCACTGAATACTTGCAACGTAGTTACGAATAGTTCCCAGATCTCACGGACGATTGCGTCTCTCTTCGAGTTCCAAGTGCGCGTTTGTGTTTTCACAAAGAACCTGGGAGGTAAACGCGCGATCTTCGCGAGATGAGCACAGACGCAGGATCGTAATTTTGCGCGAGGACGTCGCGAACGAGAGAGGGATACGAGACTGTAAATTTTCCATCCTTAAGGTAGTTCGATAGCCAAGTGCTGTATAAAAAAAAGGGCTGTTCCCCTTCACAAAGAAGTGATGTCCAAACATTGCGAATTAAAAAAATATATTAACAGTAATCGTTGAATAAACATATTTATGCTATTTTTATCGAATTTTCTTCACTTGTACTGAACTTCGAGAGTGTTACATTTATTCCGAAATGGAAAAAATGAAAAATTTCCACTAAAATTATTTTTTTTTCTCAAAAACTAGACAGTATATCATGCTTACTTTTTTAAATATAACTTCTGTAGGTGGTACTCTAATATTTTTAATTTTTTTCATAATTTTCTTAAATGTCGTTTTCAAGTTATTTTTATACAAATAATTTTTTTGTGACGTTTCGATGGGGAAATCGCTAAGTTTTAACTTCGAATATCTTAGAAACTAAACGGTATATAGAATTACTCAATTCTTTTTTCATTCGATTTGTTTTTTTTTCTACGAAACATATAATTTTTTCAAAATTTTCTTAAATAAACAGTTTTTTCTATCAAACTATACCTTAAGGTTGTCATCGTTATTAAAAATTCTAATTGTCAACAAAATAAATATCCCACTTCCAGATCATGAAGCCTTCTAAAATTTTGTACAAATTTTTTTATACCAACATCAAAGAAATTTCATTCAGTTTTTCAAATATAAACTAACAAAAAATTTCTAGCAATTTCTCAAGGTTGGACACAGCATCAAGTAAATTGTAAAATTAAGTAAAATCTTGCTAATTTTGAACTTTTGCCTTTTCCATTATTTACAATAAATTTTTGATTTAAATGTTTCCTTTACATACGAAATAAGCGATCATTTAAAAAATATTGTAAGCAATAACGACCTAAAATAAAAAAAATAAAAATGTATTCACGTGCTCTGAACGCCGAGTTTTGTATAAATTTACTTAAAGAGGCGAGACGCACTCTATTTGGAAGAAGACGAGCTTCTCCGGCTTCGAAGAAGTCCGAAAGCGGGTATTAGAATGCGATTTCACGAAATCTCGTGGTCGAGCCTCCGAAATCCTCGGTCTTGTCCCAGGGAGCGGTAAAAAGCGAAATCGCGCAGCAACGGTGGAGATCGCACCCAAGATAATCGCGTTCCTCTCCGTAGTTCCAAAACTTAGCGTGTCCTGTTTTCTCGTGTCTCTTGGGATTTGTCGTTTTGAAGCGCCAATAAAAAAGCGCCGAGTCACGAAAAATCGTTTTAAAAACACACGAGCGCGCTGAGAGCAGCGTCGAAAAAACATTTGAAACCTTTTTAACGTCCCTCGGTAGCTTCGGTGCGCGCTGGCTGGCCGAGAGAGTGTGTTTGATTACTCTTCAGCGTAATTAACGAGAATAAAATTGAATATGTGTACAAGAGGCACTGACGTATTTGCCGAAACGATTAACATCAATCTCGAGAACGAACGAGCGCGATATGGACTGCAGGACATTCTCGTCAATAAAAGTCAAACAGATGCTCCATTACGCGCGCGAAAGCGAATGAAAAAAAGACGGGGAGCTTGTATTCAACTTCGACTCTTTTTATCGAAAAAAAAGCAGAACGAGGGAAAAATAATTATTCCCGACGCGCATAAACCCCGCGTTGAAAGTCGAGAAAAGTGTCGCCGCGGCGCGTATACTATTTTATATTTCGGTCTTCCGTGTATTCGTGACGACGGGCGAGAGAGCGCCTTTATCGCGAAAAGCACCCAAGAAAAACGTTTTTAGAAAGTTGTCGGTCGCTCGTTCGTTAATAATTTCGTAGCGGAGTTGATGGAAGCGCGAGGTGTAGAAACGCGATAAGGCAGCACCGTGCGCGGATGTACTTTTCCACGACGACGTTTTTCTTCGTGGCGGCGATAAACCGTGTATAGAAGCGAGGGGAAAAAAAGAGAGCCGAGATAGAGGAGAAGGCTGCTGCCTCTTAAAAGGGCCAAAAGGTCTTCACTCGGGGCTCTCGTGATGCGCGAGAGACTGGGAAAACTGTTAGCGGGAGTTCTCGTGCATGGCGGACAGGAGCGCGAGCTCTTTTGCTCGGCAAAGCTCTGGCGATTTGCTCGGCTTCTCGCAACCGCGCGCGTAAACGTTAGCGAAGCAAAGGGATGAGCCAAGGAGAGAGAATGGAAAAATAAAATGGAGCCTTCCGCCAGAAAAGGAACTGAGAAGAGCTTAGAAGTAAAAGAAAGATTAAAAAAAAAGCGAGAAATACATAACAATAATCGAAATAATCTGTACGAACAATATACCGATATATATAAATATAGAGTAAAACCGTGGACGCAAAAAGCGCCACGGGGTGTAAAAAAGGGCGAGAGAGTGGAAAGAAAAGGAATAATACGAGGGAGAATAAGCGATGAGAGCGGAGGAGCGCGAAGGCATATATCGGTGGAAGTTTACGCCTATGAGCGAGGGTACGCGGTGTGGTAGTTCGTCCAGGTGATTACGCTGTCGCTCGGGGCCAGTTTCTCCACCGATGCTGTCTCCTCCTTTTCCTCCTACTTCTCATTTTTTTCCTTCTCTCCTCCTCCTCCTCTCTCGCTCGTCCCGTCGTCGTTCCTCGTCACTTTTTTTCCACCTTTCCCTCTCATCTTCTGCCCCCATCCCCCTCCCCTCCCCTCCTCGCCGTACTTTTTTTTTCTCCCTCGTTCCGTCGTTATAAGCTCGATCACGCCGGGTTTGCCGATAGCGGACGCGCGTGGAGGAAGGACCACCTCGATCCTCGTGTCCCCGCACACCACGAGCCGCGCCATATACTCCGCCGCGATACTCGCCAGGAGACACGGATCTCGCGCCTCGCGCGAGGAGAATCGGACGAGCGAGGATTCGAGCCGAAGACTGCGTGGACGCCGGCCGGCTCATCTACCTCCAATCGCTTTGGTCACGCCAACCCCGCTCTCTCGCTTTACTCGTTCTATCTTTCTCTCTCTCTCTCTCTCTCTCTCTCTCTCTCTGCATATACGTGTATATTCGTTTCTTTCATGCTCCTTCGCTGTCCCGTACTTTCGCAATGCCCCTCCAACTTTAATCAGGTGTTAAATACGAGCATCGTTGCCCAGCGAGTTTTCTTCTACCTGTGCGTATACTCGACACCCATACACTTGGGCTTTGAGGAATTAGAAAATAAACTTTTACGTGTAATTTAAAATTCAATATTGATATAAATGAGTGCATGTTGAGTAAATGGTTGAGTAAATGTAGTCGTTAAAAAATTGTAGTTTTTATAAGCAGCATTTTGATTGATCTTTCGTTATTGGTTCTATTTTGCTACATTTCGATAAAATTCTTTAATTATAGGAAATATAGAGAATATATCAACATTTTTCTCTAAAGCTTTATAAAACTGCTGTCATGATATTTTATGTGCCATTCGATATTCTCTTTAAAAATTCACGATGTTTATATACTTTTATGAATTTAAATTTATTAAGAAGGTTGTGAAGAAAAATATGTCACAGCCTAGAAAATTTGATAATTCGATAGAAAATAAACTTAATTTTCCAATATATAAATACAAGATTTATATATAGGACATCAACAATTTTGAGATGAAAAATAAATTTGAGAATTATAAATTTACTCTAATACAGAGGGTCTGCAGAGGGTCTCATCGCCAGGTAGTTCATCGTTTCCGAAATACATTTCGTAGAAATTCGACAAGTTCAATCGAATATCAGTTCCAGTTATTTTAAATCATACAAAAAGTGAGTAGTTTAGTTTTTCAAATTTGTAATATCGTTCCAAAATACTTTTTTAAAAATGTCAATGCGAGTGTATCCGAAGATAAACAGCAAAATATCAATTCAAACACGTCAAAAAAAAAAGCAAACGCACTTATATTCATAAAATCAACTATTCATTTTCCCCACACTGAAAACATATTTAGATGGAAAATATTTACTTGAAACAAAAGTTACTTATTTAAAATAATGAAACTTGAATTAAAATTAAATTAAAATTGAAAAAAATGAAATCAACCAAGAATTAACAAAATTTAATAACATCGTTGAAACAAATTAGAACAAATATTTTGTTGGATCAATCAAATTTGGTTTCCAACGCAGTGTATAATAGGTTTTAAAAAAAAGCATATAAATATAAACAAATACTTTGTGAGTTCAATGTATTTTGGAGCGTAACCGTCACACACGTGACAGACGGTCCCGCGCAAGGATCAAGGATGGCCGAGGCGGAAAGGTCCCTTCCCGGAACTTATCTTGAGCGTAAATCTGGCTCAGCGTGGCACCGCGCTACGTATTTCGGAGGTAAAGCAGCGCGTTGGCCCGCGATGAATCTCGTCCACGGCGGGGTCATCGCCGCGTGCGGTCCACGGATCTCTTTTCGGCCGCGCGCGGACCCACGAAAAGCACCGAGAAACGCATCATTTGCATTCCGGACGTATATACATTCAGACACTCTCGCGAATATCGTCCGAACGTCATTTTTCGGAGCAGAGTTCATCGTGTTCCGGCACAAATTCTTCGCTCAATATTCCCGCGCAGTTTATTCTTCTCTCTTTGTTCTTATCGACTTTTGCCGCGAGTTTTCACGAAACGCCGGGACAATAACGGACATACAGGGCTCGGAGAGAAAAAAAAAGAAAAAAAGAAAAAAGGAAAAGAATACAGAGAGGTATATTCTGAACGTTTCAAAGAAGCCCATATATGATATATTATCCGGTTCGTGCAGCCGCGTAACGCGGTTTGGCTTCGTTTAGAGCATACACGAGCGTAACCACGCGGAGAACGGAGTATGTTGATGCGCGATGGTAGTATACGTAAGAAGAGAAAGAGAGAGAAATAACAGAGAGAGAGAGAGAGAAGTCGAGTTATCCAGACTTATTGCCAGAAGGAAGCGGCGATGGCTCGAGGGCTGAGAAACGCGTAACGTGGGTGCCAAGGGCGTCACGCTGTCGAGAGAGGATAGCGAAGGGATGGGAAAGGGAGAACTCCGCGTTAGGTGCAGCGAAAAGCCGCTTACATATATTTTTCTTCCTCGGCTCAGGATAAAAAACGTCCGCGAATATTCTCTCTTTTTCGTGGCTGAACACTGCGTAAGTGTATATATATCGCGGGTAAATAGCGTACACGTGTAATAAACGAGGCTGGTGGAAATGACGAAAGATGAAAGGGGCGAACCTGTTCCTCGATATTCTCCGGGTTTCTCTCTCGCTCTTGTTGAGCTCTCGGTTCGATCAACGGGAGCAGAGAGAGAGAAAAAGAGAGAGAGAGAGAGAGAACGCGCGGAGGTAAAACATCGCACACGCGCTGCTCCGGAGAGGCTGCATCGAGCATCAGGAACAGCGGCAAGAACATCAGCGCAACGACAGCTAAAAGACACACGGACCGGGCGCGCGAGAGAGGAGAGCGAGGGAGAGAGGGAGAACGAGCGCGCGCGCGCGCGAGTCCGTCAGTCACTCGTTCGCCCACTTACTCACTCGCTGCTCGGTGTGTTAATTAGTTAAGGTTGTTGGTCGGGACTAAATTACACCTCCGGAGCTACTCAAAGGAAGCAATTACTGGTGTGCAACCGGAGGGGGAAGCTGCTCGCTCTCTTCGCCGCTGCCGCGCGCTCTCCTGCGAGGATCCTTATTCGCGTTCTCGGCTCTCTCTCTCTCTCTCTTTATCGCTCTCCAGCGATCCTCGAAGCGAGCGACTACTCGCTCTCATCCTTCGTCTTTCTCTCCTCCTCGTCGCCGAATGGGGTGCTCCCGCCGTTTCTACATTATATCCGGCACAGCTCGGTAACCACCGTACGTGCATCATCCCCTCTTTCCCGAGCCGCACACACGTGACTCCGCGACGCCCCGCTCTTGCATCGCCGCCGTACACACGAAATGCCCGACGAGTTCGCATTAAACCGGTTTTCGGTGTACACACATCAGGTGCCTGGTTAGTGTACGGCCCTTCTGCATTTCACCACTTCCATCTACCTTCTCATCCACGTAATTCGTATTCCCTCCTTCGATAATGCGCGTATATATCATTAATTAGCTCTCTCTCTCTCTCTCTCGGTTTCGTTCCTCATCGATCCCTGCGTCATTCATCCAATACACGAATTATTGTGCTCCCTCGCAACCATGCTTGTTCTACAATAATGTATATATTTCTCTCCTCGCGATATAGAGACAGTTGAAAATATATGTTCAGTACGAAAGGTTTCCTTTTTTAATGGCTGCATACAGCACACTCTGTCACTCGAGATGTTTAACTTAATTGCCAGGAGATATCATTTATGGTTTTTGCCTTTCTTATTATTCACGTCATGTGGGGCTTAAGGATGTATGAAACTGCCAGACGATCCAAGCAAAAAATACATTCTTGATGTTAAATTTGTAGAAACCAGACTCTGGCTTTTGCTAAAAAGTTTTTGATTCTTTTAGTTTGACCATCAATTAGCAACTTGAGCATATATTAACAATAATGTAAAGATATTTTATTGTTCAAGCAATTAAATGAAAAAATTTTTAGTAAAACGTTTTGAAATTACTGTTTATACAAAATGAACATTACTACAAATATATAAAAAAAAATTCACAAGAATCTCATATATCAAAATTTGTATTCAACGCGAATTTACGAATTTTCCGTAAGAAAAACTCTTAATGAAACACTCAGTACAACGACTTCAAATTTGGCACGAAATTCTTTCACGCTTAAAAACAAAGTACTAAAAATTTATCAAATTCTAATATTTTTAAAAATATCGCTCATACATCCTTAAGCAAATCTATTGAGAAGAAATGACGCAAGATATTCAAGTGCTATACCAACCCAGGAATAATTACTGATACGAAAATAGAGATTCTAATAGTAAAAATTGGAGAATAAATCCAGAAATGCTCGTTCTACCCGGATTTAAGAAATAAAAAAGAAAACACTTTATTTTATTACAGGGGAGCGAAGAGGAATTCAATCAGAGTCCTTTTCTTCGTTTTTCCTCTTACTTTTTCAGAGTCTGCTAGTTAAAAATAAGTCTCTGAAGGAAATATGGGCGCGGGGAGAGCGATGGGTGTTTCTTCTCGTATCTCGTTGGGAGACAGCTACTCGTTCTTGAATCATAATTGCAGCCCTCCGTTCGCCGATATATTGAAGTCTTGATTGAAGATTACAGCTATTTCGTCCCGCTTCCGTGGAATCCGGAGTCGCTTGTGCTCGGAGAATGCCAGTCGTCATTTATTGCTCTTGATACAATTGTAGAATATAAACTTTGAGCGAATTATTTGGCGAAAGATTTTCCCCGCGTTGCGTGCGATGGAAGAGAAAATATTTTATTGCGCGTGATTCGATCGACGACAACGAATTTAATTATATGTAGTACCGAGATTAATAAATATTCATCGGCACGCGAATGATCGCGATTACATCGGGTCGATCCGGAGATACGTGAGCGCTCCTCTCGCGAGGATATCGTCATCGAGGTTCGATCTCAGGACGGTGACCTCACGCTCTCTCGGGGCGCTCTCGACCCGTTTTCGATTCGTGGAAAGTCTCGGGTGTCCCGTATGAGAACGTTACGATCGACCCTGGTGCCATCTTGCTCGACGATAGAATAGAATCCAGGAGAAAGAAAGAAAAGAGAGATTCTGTCCAGCCATGGAGGATCGAGGATTTATGTTTCTGCTAATGAGCGCGAGCGTGCTCGCACGCGCTCCCTTACATCACGACAGGCTCAAACTTTCAATTTTTAAACCTAACTCGAAAGCTTGGAATCCGTCGAGGATCGATTCTTTCGCGAAATTGATCAATAAAAATAATTCAATTATAAAATGAACTGAATTCGTAGCTCCAGTAAAAATTCGAAAATCAAAAGTAATAATACTTCAAATTTTTCAACCCTTCAACCGTGAAAACTTGATGAAATCTAATCAAGGATCGATTCATTCGTCAATTTAATCAATAAAAACAAAATTGGCGAAAATTATTCAGTTAATGGATCGAATTCGCGTAGCACACACGACGAATGCCAAAAATAAAAGAGTGTATAACGATCTAAACAATGTTCCTAGATGAAGATCGGAGCGCGATATATGCCGGAGAGAGAAAAATGGGAGAGGGACATGACGATCTAAAATCGTGCCGGCAACAATAGATCGCAGGAGAGCCGACCTCACGTCCTGTTTCGCTAAGATTTTTCAGAGATCCTCGTGCGACCCCATGCGGCGCGTTCTGCACGTTCGTAAAACGAGGAGAAACCGCGTTCCGTCGAAGAAAACACGTATATCCCGAAGCGCGCGCGTTTGCCCCGGTGAACGCGAATACATTTGTGGCATCCCGCTGCTCCCTCTGTCACGCCCGAGCGAAATATATTTAGCAGTTCCCCGAAGTCCGAGACTTTTTTCAGGCTTCGTCGCCCGCTCGTTCCACCTTTCCTTCATCTCAGCATATTGATTGTTTCATACAATATACATCCCGAATAATATAATACCTTTGCTGACGCGGTTCTACATCGCTCATTTCTTATCCGTCGCCGCGAATTTTTTGCCCGGATCAATTACGGTCTTGGACAATCTATACAGCTGCGAAACGAGCCGCGATATCTATTGAGCGTCGTCGCGATGTAGCCGCTCGAGTCGTCCTGGCGTTAGCAGGCCATCTCGCGGCTTTCCCGTAAATGGAGAAAGACAACACGGCTTCCATTAATCGCGAGAGCGAGCTGGTCACAGCGAAGACAAGCCGCGAGCGCGATGTTCATCGCCGAGCGCACTGAATAAAGGATAGACGTCTTTCAGGCTCTGCTTATATACGCTTTGACACAAAGGAAATCCACACACACACGAGCGCGTACGATTTGTATATATACAGCGATATATCTTTTCCCAACGGACGTACCAGCCAGTCACGACGAGCAGCACTCTGGCCGAGTTTAGACCGCGACATTGCGAATTCTCGACGCTCTACGTCCACCAAGAGCGATACTGCTCCGGTCGCCTCTCTGGGATACCGATAAATTCAACTCTTGATGTACGGACAGGTGTAAATTGAAAACCAACCGTTCGATGCGCATTTTTTTCTTACTGCACTTACAATTGCACTCTGTGATTATTATACAAGTAGCAAATTTTCTGCGATTGAAAATTTAACGAAATTATTCAAAATGTAATGAAAAAAAATTCATTCGAAAATCAGTTTTTTGACTTGTTCAATACGAATTCGAGGATTTCGTCTCGAATTAGTAGTATTTTCGTTAACTACGGAAATTTTCTGGTCGAATAGGCTCTTAAAATTGAAAAAAATATTTCTAAACATTTTGTGAATTTTTGCGGGGGTCATACTGGATCTCGTAGGCCCATGAAAATTTCAATTTGCGATATATCTTTATTTTCTCTCGACGAAATGAACTTTATTATAGGTGATTTTTAAAAATTTTTGCAAAAGGAAGCGAATGGCGCGGGAATCAGATTAATTCGTCAATTTTTCAAAAAGTTATCATCCCTTGAAGATTTTTGTAAAAAATGGAAAAAATACCTTCAAAAATTTGCAAAAATTTTGGAATTTTTTTTTCTCGATGTTTTAAGAGCCTATTCGATCGGGAATTTCCTGTAGATAACGAAAATGCTACTTATTTGGGGCGTAACTCAAAAATTCAAATTGAAAAATTGAAAAAACTGATCCTAAAGTCACATTTTTGGTTTCGTATTTAATATAAATTCTTGGATTGCACCACGAATAAGTATAGCATTTTCGATCAGAAAATTTCGGGAAATACTGACAATTCATATTAAATAATTAAAAAATCTTATCCAAATATCAGTTTTTTGGCTAAAAACAGAGAGAGTCAGTAAACGCGGAGCATGCGCCTATATAGTGGGAATCTCTAAATTCCTCGAAAAGCTCTTTCCCTTGGGGGCCTTATTGAGAGCACGCACTGTATGGAAACTTGAATGCGCGAGTCAGAGTCGCACTGTTGTGTTGAATATTTTATTTCTCGTTGAATTTCAACGATAAAAACTTGAACGAGATATTTTTTTCTATGCTTCTTGAATCGTATATACATAAAGTATATACTTGCGCAGTTTTATTCGTGCCTGGAAAATTCTCATTTAGCCGGTATATATTCTGCAAAACAAATGCCTAGACAAGGGTATGGAAGGGTGCGGAGGGTAAAAAAGACGGGAGCAGTGTATGAGAATGGCGAGGGAAGCGTCATCTTCGGGCGCCAATCGGAACGCCCGAGAATCGCTCCGGGCCGCGAGAAACAATGAATCAGTGGCGTGGATGGCGAACGGGGGTACGGAGACAGGGATGATGCCGCTCCGCGGTGGCATACGGCTTGATTTGTTCCAGCGCCGGGAACGACGCCTCAACCTGGATTATGCCCGGAAGTCTTCTCTTTATCTCTCGGACGGTTCGCAGCTTTTTCTTCTTTCTTTTTTTTTCTTTATCCCTGCACTTCTGTGCCCCACTGTCTCGCGCACACAGAGTAATTCTCCTTCACCTATCTCTCTCCATCCTTCGGTATCCCGGTACGGCGTAACATTCGAGACAAACAGGGACGTCGGATATATTCATCTTCGCACGTCCTCGTCATCAACGCGTCCCGGAAAAAAAAATTACTCCCACGGCCGTCCCGAAGAAAATCGCGAATCCGCGCGTTTCCCCGCACCCCGGACACCCTCCGAGTGTGCACAGCACACTCTCGAGAGAACCGGGGCTCGTCCATGTGAAAACCTGGATCTGGGTGCTCGAGTATCGCGCGTATCGTCACGAGACACAGAGACTCTCCCGGCCGCGCGAGAGCAGAACTCACCTCCCGACGGCTCTCTTTTTCGCATTGTGCTCCGCTCTCGACGGCCCCGTCCGTCATCACCCGCGCAACGATAACGACAACTGTATTCCTGTGTAGATACATACCCGGGAGGCTGCGAGAACCTTGAATGACAAGCTCGCAAACATCACCGAAGGGAATATTAAAAACTTTCGGTTCTCATCCCGCGGCGTTCTCCTATATACGCCGTTATACACACACGAATATTCATGTGTGTGTGTATAGATGTAAACATTGGAAAAAGAGAAAGCGTCGAACAAAGGTCCGGAAAATGCTTGAAAATGGGTATGGAATCCGTACGGCGAGAGAGAGAGAAAAAGTGAGTGGTTGATAGAGGGAAGAAAATAAATAACGGCGCTGATACGGAGCGTTTATCGCTGCCGTTTCGAACGGGCGACAAACGCGCTTCTCGCTGTGTGTTAATAACGGCATCATCGTGTGTATATAATAATCGGTGTCTGGATAATATTATCCGAAGCGCACGCAACTTTAACGAATATATACGGGATGCGCGGCGAGAGCTAGAGGAACAAGGATATGAAGAAAAAAAAGAACTGAAGAAGGGGGCGAGCAAGAAAAAGACAAAGAGAGAAGAAAGAGGAAAGGCGGAGTGCGGAGAAGATGAGACGAGCGAACAAAAAAAAAGAAGAAAAAACTGTTGCCCGGGGTTGTGTGCCAGAGAAGTCTGTGTGGTTGTGTTGTGACTGGTGCGCGCCGCACACGTCCTCCAGCCGAGAGCTCTCGGAAACAGGCTCGTGTTATATACACCATAAATATGTACGTATCTAATATAATACCTATTCTATAGATCGAACGCTGAAGATACGTGAGGAAAAAGAAGAAGAAGAAAAAGAAGATGGAGAAGAAGAAGAAGAAGAAGAGCTGGTGGAGGAGAAAAAAGATGAGGAGAGGATGAAGAAGCCGAGAGGCGACAAGGCTCACGGCTCGGGAGTCGGGCGAGGTGCCAGTGCGGTCTGGGCCTCGTCCGGGCGTGCATGTGGAAGCACACAGAGGGCGAGAGAGAGAGAGAAAGAGAGAGAGAGAGACGTGTATACACATGCTGGACATTATCTCCGGCTGGTCACGTTGACGTTCGCTCGGCAAGACGCGACGACGCGAGCAGCCTCGGGTTTTCTTTCTGGCGCGTCTAGCGCGGAATGGAAGGTGCAGCAACCCCCAAGGGAGCGATAACGTGTGCTGTAGCACCGTCTCGAGAGCTCGATATGGCGCGAGATCGATGCTGGAGACACACGCGGTGGAAAATGAGCTGCGTGTGCGCCGCCGCCCGTGTGTGTACACGAGCACGCCGTAAACGCGTGTTCGGCGTCTTCCGAGCGGACGTCTCGAGCCGATGAAAGAAATTACTCGACGGACGGGAGGAGCTTGATGACGAAGCCTGCTGCCGCGCGAGGCGAGACAAAAAACTCGGTGTACGCGTTCGTATATATACAGACACGACACGAAGATCGCGGGGGGGAGTACACGTTTTAGAACTTTCCATCGCTTTCATCGGGTCATCAACATCCGTACGCGCCGATGGATCGAGAATTCCGGCTGATTTCGGGGGGGAGACGCTCGCCGTTTCGTTGGAGCAGAGGATTTGCGTAGGAGCTTTCGCGAGACGGAGAGGCGAACGGGGAGGGATCCTCCGGCTCGTTCGCGAGCAGGGCCGAGAAGATGAGGAGAACGGGGGAACGCAGAGGGCACGGAAGAACAACGCGGGAATATAACCGTGCGACCGTCTACGGGGCCGGAGTGGGGGCCCGGAGGAGCCGAGGAACAGGAGCGAAGAGACAGGCGACGTGGGCAGGTCGTGTTTTATTTACTTAAGACCAGTAGCGAGCTCCGGGCAGGTAGAATTCCATGGCTGGAATCTTAATAAGGGTGGCCAGGGGTTCTCCCCCGGATCCGTGCACGCTAGCACACTCCGTTTTTCGAAAGAGAGGGATCACGCAAGAGCGCAGCCACTATACACCATCCGCCGGCGCGACGTACACACTCGAGCACGTTTTTCTTTTCTCAATGTGTGTGCCCGACGTGTATGCTCGCGTGCACATTCGTGTATAATACGAACACATGCGAGTCCGTACCGATTCCCGTCAGGCTCAAGATTATCGAACGGAAGTCCAGCTCGGGACACGATCCGCCGCGTTGGCCCATTAACCGAATACTCGGATCCTCTCTTGCATCCTTGTCGCTGGGACCAGCAAATATAAGCATCCTTTTCTTGGCAGTACGTTAACTGTACTCTTCACTTCTCTACTCTTGACATTATTTTTTCGTATTTCATCTTGAATGTGGCTATCTATATTAAAAAAGACATGAGGCCTCTAATCGATTCATCGGAATAGAGCGTGTATTATGCGGAGCGCATTAACTTTTGGCTAATCTCTACTCATTAG
>JAPYYW010003631.1:0-14130 GCA_030522545.1 Cremastinae sp. A BG-2022a | reverse complement strand
AACGAGTCAGCGAGCGCGAAGCGCGCACGGAGTGGGGGGCCATAAAAATCTTCCCCTTGGGGGCTTTTGCGTTCTTATTGGCGTGTCGGACTGTAATTAATAATTCGAAAGTTCGAATTATTCGCACACTCCTAAACAGTACTTATCACGTCTCAAAAATGAATCGAATGCACCTATTAAGGTAGTACAACCGAGACAGTCTAAGTTTGTCCTTCTGTGTTAACTAAATGCAATATCATCAGTTGAAATTTCTTGAGACAGAATTTATTCAAAAATAGCACAGATCTTCGTTAGCATTGTATTAACGTGTTTGCAAAATTTAAAAAGGCTTTACCATGTAGTTATTTAGACATTAATTTTTAAAAATGGCTACTTTTAACATGGGCTCTTGTGGCAGATTCGAAAAAACAAAGATTTTCAATGTATTATATCTCGATTTCTAGATGGTGAAGCTTTGTAAAATTTGACACATGTTTTCATATGACATTAAAGAAGATCTGTGCAATTTTTTAAGAAAATCTGTCTCAACACGGTTTTGCGGTTGTACCACCTTAAAATGTACGCGTTATATTTATCGCCCGCAACACCTTCATTTTATAATAATTCCATTGCTTTACGGTTGCGGTGAGCGTTTTGGGAGACAAGTGGAATCCTCCCATAAACCTTTCGCTAGATTTAGTTACAACTATGGACGTCGCGGTATCAAAAGTATACTTTTAATCTCATTAATTTCATTGAACTTGTAAGCGTGCAACTAACAGAGTTA
Organism: Cremastinae sp. A BG-2022a; assembly: GCA_030522545.1. Taxonomy (NCBI): domain Eukaryota; kingdom Metazoa; phylum Arthropoda; class Insecta; order Hymenoptera; family Ichneumonidae; species Cremastinae sp. A BG-2022a. Next base: position 13,364 of record JAPYYW010003631.1, on the reverse strand, counting down.
TCAATAACAACATCAATAATATAAATCATAAAGCACGCTGTAAAATTCTCAAATGTTAAGATGTACTCTTCAAACTATGATTTATTCAATAAATATCTATTGGCAATTGAAAAATTAGACACTTGCGAAAATAGATTGCTCAATTCGTGAAATTAATCAATTGAGAAAATAATTATAGGTTTTTACACAAAAGATTAATTATATATTCATCTAAAGTTTTGAAAATACTTAATAAAATTCGCAAAATGCGAATGTTAATAACCAACCTCATCAAACAACACATACTATCAAGAAATAAGATTCATTTCTACCACGCGTAGTTTTACACGCTATACTAATTTTATTTTTCCAAAAGATTTCTATTCCACTTTGCTCTCAGTGCATCATCGATTCAATTAATGTCTCGTCGCGTACCTGCTAAGATTTTTGATCTTCGAAACATGTATTTTCAATGGTCAAAGAGCGGAGAGCGACGTATTAAAAAGTCACTTTGTTGCGACGCAAAATTCTCGCTCGCTGCTCTAACGAGCCAATTCGCCATCGTGAGTGAAATACCTATATGTATATAGTCAACACTCTGCAGGCAACAAAATCAAAAAGGGTAAAATATCTGATTAATATTTTGACATTAACTTTCAATCGACGAAACACCGAGTTCATTATTTTCTTTTGCGACATTTTCATATACAGTATACTGATGAGAAAAAAGTTTGATTGAATCATCAACTAAACGGGCGGTCACAGAGGGCGAAAGAAATATTTAGTTAATTTAACACGATATTTTTTTTAATTTAACCAAACATTTATTTCCGTGTCTAAAACAAAAGGCACAGAAACAAAAATTGAGTTGAATTAAATAAATATCATGTTAAATTAACTAAATATTTCTTACGGTCCTTCCGTGACCGCCCATTCAGTTGATTCAACCAAACTTTTTTCTCAGTGTATATTAATTATGAAACAATCCCGTTTGAAATGAGAAGCGTTTCGTGAACGTTCCCTCGCAAAGCAGAGGCAACTGTGATCGCACGCAAGCCTCGCAATCGTCATTAAAAACCATAAAACTCTGTCTCGAGGCATAAACATTTATACTTCGCGAATCGTAAAGCATTTCTTGTCTTTTACGACTCGGGTGCGAACACAAATTTTGCTTTCGATCCGCAAACACGGACGACCAGTCGCGAATCAATTTGGAGCAATGTGTAGGAACTATCACGCATTTTTTGTTTATTTAGACACTTTGCACTGCCTCAAATTTTTGGGGAAATTGTATTCAAATATTTCTCTTAAAGTAGTTTTATCAGTATCGAGAAATCAAAAAATTTTATCTCATCAGTTTATCTTCGTATCATATGGGTTTTCAGAAAAAGTTTATTAAGAAAAGTTGTTACTAATTGATTCAAGAATAGCATACTCAAAATTCAAGGTTATCCAAGGTGATCTGTATATGATAAGTATGTATGAAAATTAGAACAATCAAAATCTTTTGACTTAAAAAAAACTAAAGTTACCTTCTTAAATGTACTTCAAAGAGCTGTGCAAAATTTCAACAAGTTCCACTTCCCAGAAGTCAAGATGTCAAGAGTTGAAGATCGCAATATTTATAACGTGCTCTTATGGGAGACTGCAGAAAATGGTGATTTTTGACAATGAATATCTCGAGTTCTACGTGGTGAAACTACTTAAAATTTAATATACAATTGTACATTGTATCAAAGAAGGTTAAACTACCTTAAGATGGTTTAAAAGAAAAATCAAGTATACGATTATAACACATGTCTTTTAAGTTTTTTTTTAATATTTCAAAGAGTATAGGGAATACCCTGCCTAAAAAATTATTATTGTTTTTTTTTAAATTGGAACAAAAAATTATTTTGTTATTTTTATATCAATATAATTCGTTTAATATTTATTATCCAGCTCTCACATTTTATCATAATATTGATTATAAATGGAGTGGAATTTTTGAGTAGAAAGCAATATAATTAATGCTTACTTGTCAGTGTTACATGTTTTTCAACGTATAAAATGAATACGTAACATGTTGACACTTGATTTTCAGAAAATTTCTTACTGACAAAAATGATAAAAGAATATTGACGTTAAAAAAAAACTTAGATATAAATGGCAAAAAAAAAGAATTTGATTCATTATTTCAGAAAAAAAACGGTATACAGTAGAATTCTTACATCTTTCACAAGCATACTCTATATTTTATAAAGCTTTCAATAAAGAGTTTTAACTGTACGAACAGACGACTAAATTTTGCATAAACTCATAACTTCTGGGGAATTTTTCGAAGGTTATACCAGATTACGTGTATTTTAACGTTCGTATCTCGTAAACGGTATACGATGAAATTGCTTTTTTCTTTTTTTAATTAAACGTAGAAGATAATGCACTGTCTGTCTCTCTTAAAAAAATAAAAGTGGTTTGACGTGACTTCATTTTTCTGTTGCTTCTTCCGAACTATCTCAATTTTTCGAAAATACTTTTGAAAGTATTTCAAATTCATATTTTCTAAATCATATACTTTAAAAAATATCTCGTATATTAGTTTCGGATGTATTTTAAAACATGTGTATACATTTGCTAAATTAAACATGCATATTCTAATATAAAATATATAAATGACATTATCGTGCACTTTCAAAATTTATATACCGTGCAGTCAACAAGATCCTGACGTCACGTGACTTTTTCACATAATTGCGAAAAACCGTAATAGTGACGGGAATCTCAACGAGTGATCGGAATATGGAAATAATCACAGACGAGTGTAGAAAATTCGAACGAGACGGGAATTCGCAATGCGAGAATTGAGAGTAGAAATGATAAAAAGGATGAGAGCAAAGTGAGCCGAGATGCATGTTGAAGCAGCTCTGCGAAGACGGACTTACCCGAGACTCGCCCGAGGATCTCGTTAACTCCGCGATCTACGGAAAATAAAGTGCCATGAAATGAGAGGTCCGAGCAATCGCGAAGTGCAAAAAACTGATGGAATCGTTTGAAAAAAAAAAGGGAACAACTATTCACGTATTTCTTTCAATTTCAACAAAGCCCCGTGCGACGTTCTGCATGCGAATGGTATATACGAATTTTTTTTTTCATAAATTGTGAAAATCGCAAAAGAATTCTAGAGTCGAGGCAAGTACATTTACAGCCCAGAGCAGTCGCGACTCTTGTGTTATCTCGATCTCGAAAGTAAATGGTTTTGACAGATCCCAAACTTTCAATAACTTGTTTAAATTCACTGTAGGGTTGGGCAAAACTCTGTAAAACGTATTTTTTTTTCTATTTCCAATAAAAAAAAAGTCAAGTACGTACAAAGTACGCGTCAATATGTGAACCAGATGCTGAAATTCCGACTTAATCGAAATTTTGTTCGATAGTTTGTTTTTTTTTCGCAACCGCTACCGCATAAAGTTAGCTGATATCCAAACCATGGATATATAGATACAGCGATTAACAAAACATCAAAATCTTGTGACAACTGCATCTTTAACCGCATCGTGAACATTTTTCAAAAATAACTCAAATGGCCCTAAAAACAGTACTCGCACTCTAAAAAACGAGGCAAGTATACATTTACAGGTTGTGTAAATGTTGAAGAAAAGTTGATGAAAAATTATTTGGGACAGCATACTTGCAGAGTTTTTATTGAAAGTTTATTACTGTAAAAACAAAAATCTTCAAGTATACATATGTTCTCCCAATGAATTTTTTATCAATTTTTTTTCAACAATTACACAACCTGTAAATGTATATTTGTGTCATTTTTTACGGTAAGAGTACTATTATTAACGTTTAAACTCGACCAAAATATGAAAATATATTATTTTCGATTTTGCAAGAGGTAAACATAAACTTATAAAGGTATAAATATAATCTTATAAAGATAACTTTCATACACAATCTAGTTTTACCCAAGAAATATACTAAGCTTTCGCAACTTCGTGGTGGAGTGAAAGAGACAGAGTTATGCACTGAGAATAAAATTTAGTTGAAAATTTCAAAATTTGTTTAATCTAATAAAATTTTCAATATCTATGCGTTCAAAGATATTTTTTTACAGTCAAATATGGTTATTTGTAAATTTAACTGAAATATAATTATTTCCATTAAATGAGCTTTGTATCAAATAAATATTTTCAACTAAATCCTTTTTTCAGTGTGCGTATACGGTGACTGTTTCATTCATTTGTCGACTGGTTTGGCTTCAATTTTTTGACAGGCATATTATATTAAAATACTTCTATACCAGAAAAGGCATATCTGTATTTCTGAGATGTATTCATGTACTAGTATACATTTGGTAGACAGCCAGTGTAAGGGTGCAGATAGTGTAAAAAAATTACTGAGGTCTCCACCGAGAAACAACTACATTCTCTTATTCCGTGCATATTTAATTTTTGCTCTCATTGCAACCTATTTTACGACGTTACCACTTGAAACTAACTACACGATATAAAAGGTAGACATTTGACATTTGTTTGCTAATTACTATACTATCACGTACTTTAACGCTATACTTTCGTTAAATAGCATTTTAAATGAACAGTAAAATAGTAAAATAGTACTTAAAATAGTAAAAGTGTGTCACAATGATTTTTTCTTCGTTTATGAAGAAATCAATATGTATCGTATATCCATGAAGAAATACACACTTGGTATAGTAAATAACGAAATGTACTAGGAATCCATCAAAATTGTTTGAATTGCAACTATACACGTTGCTACAAAAATGATATAATTTTTTCGCATAAAATTCTCTCAACATAAAAGGTAAATGTTCCAATAATTGGACAGCTAACCGGTTTTTCTCACTTTATCTTTATTTTAAAAATATTCAAACGAAATAATGTGCTTTAAATCCATATCTAAACTATTATTTGACATTTAAACGATCCAAAACTCATTTTATGTCTCAATTACGAACAATATTTTTAGTCAATGAAATACTTGAACGTCAATGAGATACTTGAAAATACTTGAACGTTTGAATACACATATGAGATGTACCAATAGATGGACAGAAAAATCGATCCTGTCTCTAGGGTTGAGCGAGCTTTAACGTTACTTTAACGTCATGAAAAAAAAAACATCTCTTTGAACTGGAAAAATAATCCATCCGAACTCATTGTGAAAAAAAATGAGTAAGACATTTAAAATCATACAGCAAATACCGTTCAATTATTGGGAAATGTTCAATTATTGAGAGAAAACTATTGGAACATGTCCAACTATTGTGATGTTTGCCTTATATAATTTTATAACGAAAAAAGTAATTCAAAAATTTGAAACAATATACCAAGTATTGTCCAACTATTGGGAAACATCCAATCCAACTATTGATTCGTAAACCTAATTTATCTATTAGTGCAGTGATTACCGAAAGTTGACGGTTGAAGATCTCCTTCAATTTCGAAGGAGAATATGTAACAACAAGCGACGTGCCTCATTCCTCAATGTCTTTCGTAAATAAATAAATAAATAAATGAATAAATGGAAGAAAAATATGATGCCTGGATTGCAAGACTTACTCCTGGCAGATTGGGCAACGAAGCTGAGAAGTTTCCGGTAGTCCCGGAGGCTGGTAGTTTGCTGGTTGAAGCTTCGGTGAATCGGGGTCTGGTTGAGGGCTGTGAATACAGCGCTGAGGGTGAAATGGCACTCGGAGTGACCGCGGCTGCTCTCGATCGGGTGATTGTGGTAAAGAAGCCCGGCCGTCGTCCAGCCAAAGCCTTGCAAAATGTGTCTGAGCGCCTCGCCCACGAGACTATGGGATCCCATCATTCTCGTCAGTGTCTGGTAGTGCTCGCCTTTGTGACGAAACGCGTCTGCCTGAGCGCCTGTCGTTAGCACGGGAATCCCCCATGCGCCCGCGTATCGCGCGACCGGGGCGATCACGTAGTCGCAAACCGGCCCGAGAAAAGCGTCTATTCGTTTGTTTTTTTTTTGTTTGTTTTATTTTCACGAAACGATCAACCGATATGTTTTAGGAGTCGCGTGAAATCGTTTTAGACAGAATTTCTTTAAAATTTGCACAAATCTTATTTGAAGTCATGTTAAAATGTATGCCAAATTTTACGAAGCTTCACCATCTAGTAATTGAGATATTGAAAGTCGTCGCATTTTTTGATCTCTCCATAAAAGAGCCCATGTTAAAAGTGGCAATTTTTTAAAATAATTATCTCGATAATCACATGGTGAAGCCTCTTTAAATTTTACACACATTTTAATATGATGTCAAAGAGGATCAGTAGAAATTTTGAAGAAATTCTGTCTCAAAAAAATTCAAGTGATTATTTTACATTTAGTTGACACGTGCAGCCAAACTTTTGAATAGACTGTCACGCGACTCCTACCTTAAGGTGATGTTTAAGTCATTTGCTCGAAAAAAATCCGCATTTTACTCAGAAAAAATGGACTTTTCGAAAAAAAAATTAAAAATAAAAATTATAAGTTATTCTGCTTGAATAAAAAAATAATGTCCTGCTTTTAATTTCTCCAAAATGTTGACCAATTTGGAGAAAAACGTATATCTATTTTTCATCCGTTTATTGTCATTGACTTGTCTGTCACGTATAGCACAACTTAAAAATCACCTTAAGAATATCTTAAGAAGTCAAGTTGAATACTTTTTCACGATTTTTTCAAGCATGCTCTATTAAGATGGTTCGATGATTTTCGGATGTCTGAGATTTCGTGATGACATTTGGCGTATATTGGGATCAATATTTACTTGACTTGTGTTCAAATTTTTGTGCCATTGATCTTCCGGAAATGAAAATATGAATTGTTAAAAATTTTCACTATTCTCATAATAAGCCTTTTAATGCTAAAAACGATATTTTCAACGAATTCTCTTGAAATTAATTTAAATTGATAATAACTGCAATTAATTTATAATTAACTGCAATGTAAGATAATATCAAAATAAACATGAAATTTCAAAATTCTAAATTTTTTACTTGGATTTTCCGTAGCTCTTCGAAAATGAAATTTGATCATTATCCTACCATTACCATCTATGAAAGCCAATTGAATAATTTCTTAAGATGTTTTTTAAGCATTATATTTGCTGTAATTAGAGAATACTAAAATTGAAGATGACAGTTGCAGAAATTAAGAATCATCATGGTCATCTAGAGTATTATATTCAGCAACATTAAAACTTTCTCAGAGTTATCCTTATGACTAAAGTTTGGAGAACCTGCTATTGCCTTGTGTATTGCTATACATATACAGCTTTGCCTTGCATTGCATCATTATTTATCGTTAATAGAATTAATGCAAAAGATCTACAATCTTATGTTATATGTTCTATGGTTTTCAAAATTTTTAATGAATAATGATAAATTGTTTTTGCAAAGGGGCCACTTTTATGCAAAAAAGAAAAAAAAACAATTGTTTTATGAGAATATAGACGAGAAATCGTATTCTATTCAAAGTTTAAAACCGGATTTTCAATGGCTTCGTTAAAAAGTCGTCAAGGGCATGTTTTTTAAATGCGGATTTTGTAACTGGGAACTTTTCCAATCGTTGTATCCCAGAGAAACGTTTCTCTTTTAATTGACATTTTTGACAGACATCCTTAATCTCTCTCCACTCTCGAACTCTCGGTGAGTCTTCTTTCGCTCTAGATTCTCTCTCGTCCAAAAAATATTTTCGATTTTTCATCCCTTCTACCCCATACCTCGGAAAAGAAACATTAAATAGAAAAATTCCGTGCAAGGATTATCCACCCGGTCAAGTACAGCGACAGGATCGAAAGAGAGAATATTTTCCAGTAATATTGCGAACGGACGACAATAATGGGTAAAAGTGAAAAAAAAAAGGACTGGAGCCTTTTGGAGGATGATGGCGTGCTCCGCTACTGTTCCCGATTGAAATAGCTTCCTGAACGAATAGCGCGGACAAATGGTTGCAGTTGGCGTTGACGAGCTATAACAATCGGATATGTTTGGAATTTCGATAGCCTCGAGCATGCAAGCGGTCGCGATTCTGCCGCATTGACGCCCTTCGATTCGCTACACCATCCACGCATCGATTCCTCCCCATCGGGGTACGGACAAATGAAAAACACAATGCATCGAAAAAGTAAAGAAAACCAGACACTCGCTCTGCGGCGAAAAAAAAACGAAAGCTTCTAAATATATTATCGTCGAGATCGAGAGAAAAAAAAATTATTAGCATCGGCACGCAATATCGAAATTACGAAAAAGCAAATGAATATGAAAAAAAAAATCTTTCTACAAATAACGATGAGAGTTCAATATATACACAGGAGAACATTTTATACGAAAAATTTTATTATATTTTATCGTACTGTGGTAATACTCGAGAAATTTTGAGAATTTTTCATAGAAGGCATTGTGCTGAGAAAAAATTTGGTGGAATGATTAAATACAATTGAATTGATTGCAATTTTGTTGTCACGATTGAGATTGTATTGAAAAAATACGTCTATTTAACCGGTACAAATAAACGGTTGAATGAAGAATCAACTAAATATATTGATGGTCATCGTAAATTAATTATTTTTTAGTGTAATAATTTTAAATATAAAAATCAATAGAATGGCTATTTTTTAAGTTTTCCAACTATTATCAAGTTTTCTCTGTGTATATATAACAAATATTAGGAGTTTGTTATAATGTATCAATCTTTAAGATAATTGTTTCTTCAGTATTTAGAAACTATAAGTTTTTAAGATGAAAATTGCACGAAAATATCTACATAAACTCAACATTTTTTTTAAGATTTCAAATTTCTAATATTTAGATTGGCAAATAGCTGTTTCAATAGGCATTAAAATGTCACTTTTTTCGCGATACCTTTGATTTTGTTTTAATCGTTTCACATATTTTCACATATTTTAGACAAAATAAAAAAAATTGCTGTTTTTATTATCTTCAAAATAGTGCTTAAAGGATGGACTTCAATAATTTCACTCGTGTTATTTCACAATTTATGTTCTTTTTTTATTATTTTTCCTTATTATGATATCAAAATTCACAAATATTGTGTTTTAAAACCGTTTCGATTAAACATATTTTTAAAGCTTGACCGTACCGAAACAATTACCTTAAAAAAGAAGGGAAGAGTTTCTGCTGATAAATTGGTAAAAATTAGACATTATATGTTTGTCATAAATTTTCGACAATTTTTTTGCTATTAGTCGTTAAATCAATTGTATGTTTATTTTTGAGCAATTTTGAAATTTGATATTGTTTAAATAATAAATAATGTTATCGAAACTTTTTCAAAATTTGTAATCTTTATCAAAATCGTGTACGAAACATTTGAAATAAATTATTACAGTGACTTGAGCCTTTAATATTTATATTCAGAGTAAATATATGAATTTTCCATAAGAAATGACGTTAAAATTTTATTGATTAAACAAATGCGGTAACCATAAAAATACCTAATGAATTCTTTTGATACTTGACACCATGCACAATTAATCATATACTTGAAAGCGACGCATAAAAAATACATGGCCATTTGTAGCCATTTTTCACATCTCTCCCCCTGAACTTTTGTTCTCAGATCAAAGATAAATCCATCAAGCTTTGCCTCGTCTGCGGCAAGAACAGCGAGCTTTCTCGCTACGATAATTTCCGAAAAGTTCCTGAACTTACTGTACACGTACAAGTGTTAAAGGCAAGCCCATGAAAATCGTATCTCCGACGTTTTTTCCCAGAGATAATGGATACGTGGGTCCGAAGGGTGAAACGTCTTCGTGAAACGCCCGAGACGATTCGCGCGGAAACTCCAAAAAGCTCCGAAAATAAGCTCCAGCTTCCGAACGTTTTCGCAGGGGTCAGAAAAATGGAGGAGTGTACTCAGCCGGTTACGATAAAAGTTCTGATACTCGGAACCGAAATTACGCGAATTACGCACGAAAAACTTTGAGCGAAAAAATCGAGAAGCGGGACACGTTGAAATCAAGAGAGATTATTGCCACTGCAAGAAAAGCCCGACGATATTTTTTCCATCCAGTTTTCATAAAATAAATATATATACAAATTCGTGCGAGACACGTTGAATTGAGAGTATGCATGGAAAAGTAAATTCTTGGCGTTAAATTCGTAAAAAACTAGACTCTGGCTTTTGCTAAATAGTTGCCATTTTTTTAAGTCTTCGTTTGACTATCAAGTTACAACTTGAGCATATTTTAACAATTATTTAATCATTTTTTATTGTTTAAATAATTAAGTTAAAAAAATTTAGAAAAAAGTTTTGAAATTATATACAAAATGAACACTACTACGAATATTAAAAACAAATATATTCACAAGATTCTCATATTTTTAAATTTGTATTCAGTGCAAATTTATGAGTTCTCCATGAAACAGTGTTAAATCGCAACAACTTTGGAGCTCGATAACTCTTATATATCATTCAGTAAAACGATTATAAATTTGGCATAAAATTTTTTCATACGCTTCAGATAGTTCTATCAAAAATCATTTTCTTAAGATTTTGTTAAAAATTTGGAAAAACCTTCTTTGATACAATCTACAATTGTATATTAAACTTTAAGAGGTTTCACTACGTAGAACTCGAGATATTGAATGTAGTTCTCCAGCTAAACGAAAGTCTGCAGAAAATGTTTATATTCAGTATATAAGTAAATTGAGTAATTCTTAATTTATTAGAAAAAAACCGAGGGGGGTCGCCGATTTCATTTTCGAGAAAAATTGAATTGAAAATGTACTTTTTAACACGCAAACATGGCCCAAGATGATAATTATGTACAATTATTTAGGTTTTTGTGTTGTTAAAAACTGCAGATCTAAATTTAAAAAACCTCTCATTTTGTTCACCATTAAAAAATATGCAATTAAAAAAATTAGTTTGTTACCGAGCTTTCTAATAAAATAAAATAGAATTAGTGCAAATTTAAGTTATAAATCGCAGATGTCCATCGTTTCTTCAAATATTTGGCAAATCTGTCCGCAACGTAAGACTTTTAAAATATTATAAATAAGTAAATAAACACATCGATGTATTAATATTCATGCGTTTTATAAAAAAATGAACCACTTATTTTTATAATTTTTTGGTGCCCCTCTGGTACCCTCACAAAATACGGACCTTTGCTGGAGAACTACCTTAAAAAATCACCATTTTCGGCAATCTCCCATAAAAGCACGTATTAAATATTACGATCTTCAACTCTAAATATCTTGACTTCTGGAAAGTGGAACTTGTTGAAATTTTTCACAGCTCTTTATTGTACTTCAAAGAAGCTTCCTCAAGTTTTTTAAAATAAAAATCCTAAGATTGTGATTTTTTTGATTTTCATACATACGTAACAAGTACAGGTCGCCTTGGATGACCTTGAATTTTGATTATGTTGTTCTTGAAACAATTTGCAACAACTTTTCTTGATAAACTCAAGCTAAAAAAGAACTATATGTACCTTAAGAACAAAATCTAATCAAATTCTCATATATTTCAAAAAATATCGCTCATAAATCCTCAATAAAAAAGAAAAGTTATTGTCACTGTACGAAAACCGCGTCGACTCTTATCCGATCTTTATTTTAAAAAATAAAAAAAAATAGAATCTGAGAAAAATTGACCGATTTGGTTATATTGCGCGGGATGGAATAAGACGCGCGTGTCCGGAGCGAAACGCATTACTGCGGAGTCGGCAATTATCAGCGTCGAAACAATTAGAAAAGAAACCCGGGGGGAGAGTTGAGAGCGGGTTCGCGAGGCTTTAATTGACCCGCGAGGGGAAAATATACGCGCGTTTTCGTATACGCCAACCGCGATGCCGTATAATTAAGCGGAATTAGAGGGATATTTAAGAGCGAGATGCACGAGTGTCTCACGGCGTAAGGAGCTGAGAATCCCTCTCGATGAATTCCCCTTTTCCCCTCCCCCTTCACCCCTCCTCCCTTCACCCTTCCTCTCCTCCATTGTGCGAATAATCACCGACGCGCCGGGACACTCGCGTTCGCCAACTTTCCGACGCTGATGGTTGACTGACCGCCCTCTCTCCCCTCTCTTATTTTTGCAGCTGCAGAATCGCGAGGAGAGGCCGCCGCGATTACGTCAACCCTCTGTTGTGCGATCAAGGGACGCGAAATAAAAATAGTTTTCTCTCGTTTGCCGCGAGTTTCGGCGTCGGCGAGAGGCGTGGGTACGCGCGGGACGGCGACCAGAAATAAAACGCGCGAATTTTTCTCGAAGGCGCGGAGGGCGCGCGGAGAGCGGGCTCTTTGTGCAATATAGATGAGGAGCGAAGGGCCGACGCGAGGGCTCATCACGCGGGAGCTCACTGAACTTGTGTGCATTATAGAAACGAAAATTATAGTAACGACGCTGGGGGGAAAACGAGACCGATTTTCTCGTAATTTTATCTCGCCAGAGGATGAGGAGGAGGGAGGGAGGGAAAGGGAGAAAAAAAAGAAGCTCTCGCGAGCCACCTTCTCGAGCATCAATTAACCGCGAGTGTCAAGCACGACGCTGGGCAATTACGATTTCGCTTCGCTCCATTCCCCGGACTTTGACTAGATTCCCCCCCCCCCCGCGTGTTGGATCGAGTTCCCATCGTACATACTCCGGACGGGCCGTACGAGCAAAACCTGCCATCGGACTTTCCAAGGTAAATAATCGTTCGACTCGTTTCCACGGCGGAGGTTCATCTCTCTCGGAACGTTTTTACCGGGGAACTGTCCGTCGTTGGTTTTTCATTCGCCGCGCTTTGATGGCGCGAACGAAAATCGATCAACGACGCGCGCTCCCTCATCGTCTCTCGACGTTTTCCCCTCGATTTTATTATTTCTATTTAAATGTCGAGAAAAAAAAGGACTCGCGTTATCTAGAGCGAAGAAAGGACTCTCGAGAGTTATTGGTTTTTACGTACATGAGATGTATGGGAATATATAGTTTATTGTGATACATGTGCGAAAAGTAAACGAATGCTGAATGCGGCATGAAGTTGTGCGTGAGCTCAAGATTTTTGGTGAATTGGACGCGAGCACGGGAGTGTCTTGCCGCCTCTGCACGTTGGGCCAACTAAAGCCAGCAATAATCATTTCGAGGGCTAGTTGGCTTATATTGGCGTAAGTTGGTCCAATGCTAATCCTTCCTAAATCATTTTATTTAAGGAGGTACTTGCGCTAAGGGCCGTATCAAGTTTTTTCCCCGTGTAAACTAAAGGCAAAGTCCCGGGGTTTTATTTATATAAGATATTGTCTTGAAAAACCACGTGAACGTTCTTCACTATTACATTAAAGTACTGGAAAAATATGAGATAGTTTCACCGTTTAGTTATCGAGATATTCAATGTTGAAAATAACAAATTTAACATGAGCTCTTATGGCAAGCTCCGAAAA
>JAPYYW010003630.1:0-23967 GCA_030522545.1 Cremastinae sp. A BG-2022a | reverse complement strand
AAGGTGTTAATTACTTGAATTTTCGACTGGATTTTGAATCAGTAGCCCGGTAGAAAGTGTCGGGGTAAGACGTGTCGGGTCTTACAAGGTAGTTCGTTATACTGATAAACATTTCGCATCAGATATTCGACAAGTTCAACTGAGTGTCAGCGTTATTTGCAATCATACGAAAAGTGAATAATGTTTCAAGTGTTTCGAATTTATAATATCGTTTCAAAATACTTAAAAAAATGGCAGTGTGGATGGAAGTGCTGCCCAATTAATCAGTTTATTTTCGTGTGGTGAATAAAGTGCAAGACCCAAGGAACATATGGAGCAACAAATTAGGGAGATTCGCATCGTTTCTGATAGATAAGACACGTTTCTGCCATTATTAACACCAATACTAAAAACCGTAATTTCAAAACAAAAATTCTCTGTTAAACCTATTTTTTTCATTTTACAAAACGTTTAAAAAAGTTATTTTTAATCATTTAAAAAAGAATTAGGCCATTCTGAAGATACTTATTTCTTGCAAAGAATACCTTAAATTCTTCACTATATGGAAGTTGTTAAATTATATTTCATGTTTCAAACAAATGTCACGAGGGCATCGACAGAGTTTATATTTACGTTTGTCGAGTTCTCTTTTAAATCCTCGTATCATTCTCTCGAAGAATAAAGGTTGATGCTAATGAATATACGCGTGTTTTATATTCATAGACAGTAATAATCATACACGTGATCGCGTCATCTGAGTTTAAATGAAATGGAGAGAGAGAGAGAGAAAGAGGCGTAGGCGATTTTCTGATATGCCCGTATGACAGAGACGCAGTATTTATATATACTTTTTTTTTCCTCCTCGGCCTTTTCTCCTTATAATACACATAAGAGAGGACTGTACTTGTAATCCCGCGAGCGTCGGAAAAAGATGACGAGATAAAAAAGGGACAGCCGGTCATTTGTTATATATATATATAGAGAGAGAGAGAGAGAGAGAGAGAGCGCGCGCTGTCTCGGCATCGACGCGAGATGACAATGGGGATTCTCGCGTCTTTTGCGCGAATAATACGCGCACCTCTCTTCCTCCATTCTATCTTCTCTCTTCCTCTCTCATTCTTCTCGAACTAAATCTGCACTAATAACGTTCTTTCATATACGCGTGTACTCGGCGTATACCGCATAAATGCATGCGATTTTGTATACTATTATAAGCTTGAGAGCATTTTTTATTTAAAATGATGCGTATACCTCATTTTTTGTGTTATATCTATTATTATAGATGTTGGGATTGATAAAATAGATCAAGTTGGAAAATTTTTATGTTTTTCATGTTAATAAATGTTAGGGAAAATATTTTTGACAAAAAGGAAAAGTTTTCATGGGTATATGATGTATGGAAATATATGTATCGTCAAACGAAGCGTCTGCATTGGACCGTGACATTGGAATAAAAGATGTAGAGAGAGCGAAAGAGAATGGAAAGAAAAAAAAAAGTTAATCGGGCGTGGCTGAGGATTCTCAGCGCGTATACATATAGTATATATATCTACACGTATACAAAAGAGAGAACGCCTCATATCCAATGCGATTATTTATAATGACATACCTACCTTCCTCGTAATCTCTGCAGAGTTAGACGCACTTTACGATAATCCTCGCTATGGGAACGGGGAATGAACAATTTCCGACATGACGAAGGGTGTGACTTACCTGAAATCAAATGATAAATATTCAGTGTTACAATATGCGTCAGATCTAAAAATATATATGTATATATAGACAATTATTCAAATCATATTGAAAAAAATAGAAATTTAACTTAACATTTACTATAGTTTATATTATATATTTATAAATAGTTGAAAAAATATTTAGTATTTATTTGAATGTTTACGCTCCATACGTATATATGGATTATTGAAAGGAAAATGAGTCTTGATGAAGACTGCGATTTCGATTCGATAGCTTTTATCGATAAAACAGCATAGATAGTACATTTGTTGTTAGGAAAGCAGTATAAAAAGGGATTTCAAAGACGGGTCATGTCCCTCCGGTACCGTCCAATGCGCCGCGGAGCGTATATTGATCTCGCGTTTTCCGGTGAGTTTTTACGTCTGGGACACTTACTTCCATACCGTTTACCACCCATTCGTACAACCTCTACTTTTCAGCTGCATAAAAGTTTCAAGCCCACGGTGTGCTCACTTTTTCACAATTTCTTTCGCATCGTCCTGCATTCTACGACAAATTTTCTTCTTGAGCGCTCTCAGCCAGAGAACAAAAAAAAATATAAATAAAAAGAGAACAAAATAGCGGAAATGAAATTGTCCTCCAAATTGGAAGCGATGTCGAGATTTCTATAAAAATATCGAAATAAATTTCCTGTTTTTCCAATTTCCGCTGTGAACAAGACACATTTTTCATCATTCTTCTTTCTTAGAATGAGGAAAATGAAATATCTGCTGGACATGAAGCTAATAATACACAGGCGCGCATACAATTGAAATTTAATCAATGAAGCAACGAGAATTTCGACTCATCTTTCTTGCATTTTTATTCATTTATGCGTTTTTGTCTCTTATTTTATTTAACGATTAAATTTATTATTTATTTGTTATTTGACACATTGATCGATATAATAATTGTTCATTATAATAGCTTTATAAAATTTTCTTTTAAATGACGGCGGGATATAACATATGTATATGGCTTTTATTCTCGAGAAATGCGAGTCGATTGCTGATGTGTAAAGATGCTGAATACGCACTTGATGAGAGCGATTCGCGAAGCGCCTTAAGCATATTGCCTGATGCAGACGGCGCGAGGGCGCTGCTGCGCGTACACGGCTCGCCTATGCTTTATTAACACGTGCGAAAATGGTTCGCGAACCCCCCTCGCAAGTGCCTTAACGCGCAGCGTCTTTTCGGTTGCGTGTCCATTGTTCGAGGCGAGGCGAGCCTCAGAGCGAGCTTGTCAAGCAGGCCGCCGGCTGCTCACGTGCTGCGCACTGAGCGCACGACGACGGGAGCCTCGACGGCTCTAAAACTGGCAAGCTTTCAGCTCGTCGCGTCAAGTTATCAGGCGGATACGACGACGTTTCGTGTCGTGCGAAAACCCTCGGGGAACGAGCAGATCCCGTCGACGACGCTCAGGATCCGAGACAGCCCGAGGTTATTCTCCGCAAACTACATATACCGCAAGCCAATGCTCTGCTCGATGCTCAAACCTCCCCGCCGATAAAAGCCTCTAGATGCGCGCCTCTCTTTTTTTTCCCTCTATATATACACGCTCTTTATTCTTTTTTTTTCTTTTCTTTCTTTTTTTTTTATCACCACGCGCGTTTACTTTCCATACATACATATTTTTCTATCACTCATTTGATTTGCATCTCTAATAGTATTTTGTTCTTTTTTACCTTTATTCTTATTTTCTATATATGTATGTAGGGGCAGATTTAGCAGAGGGGCTAAACGAGGGCCCTTAACAAACTTTCTTACATAATTGTTAACACGATTGTTAAATTATATTTAAAATGATTATAAATTTTTATAATTATAGATATATTATACTCAATTGTCAAAAATTAAACACGATCTTATGTTTGTTTTTTTTTAATTATTATAAAATTACATTTTTGAGCTTATATACATACACGGGGGCTCCGAATTTCAAATCGAAATAATTCTTTAAAATGTTCGACGACCCTACATTTTTGTGCGATAAACAATAAGTTCCTCACGTATATAAAAACCTATTCATACCATATAGTTTTTATTCATTATCTGAAGATAATAAAGATGTAAATTTTTCAATTGAAGTGGAGATAAGACACGTTTCTGCCATTATTAACATCAATACTAAAAATCGTAATTTCAAAACAAAAATTCTCTGTTAAACCTATCTTTATTATTTTACAAAACGTTTAAATAAGTTATTTTTTATCATTTAAAAAAGAATTAGGCCACATTCAGAAGATATTTATTTGGTGCAATAAGGAATATACCATAACTATTTGTCCAAGTTCTCATATGTACATACAAACATTTTAATGTCAATATATTTCTTTATCTGTATTTAAAATAATCCAATTTTATATACAGAGGAGAGATACATTTTTACTATTCTCGCGCTACATAGTATGTGTCGCGAGACTACAAAAAGCTCGCGTAAACCGCCGCATCGATACAGTTAAGCCCGTGTGCTATTTGAATAATGCCGTCGTATTTAACCTTAACGGTGTATTTATATGATGACTGCGGTACCGTGACACGAGATTGTCGATCCTATCGGCTTAACCTCCTCTGATGAAGGTTGTAACCTCCCGCCTGAGAACCTTCTTATTTCTTCTTCTCCTGCTTATTCTTCCGAAGATCAAGTTTTTTTTATTCAGTCAGATTGGTCAGACTTTTCATAAGATTTTTGAGCGCCGACTGCGTATGAGAAAAGAATGAATCAAGACAGCAGAAGACCATATAAAAGATATGATATACATACATAAGTTCTCACAAATATATAGTTGGAAGTGGAAAAATATCAACTCTGACCATTTGAACATATAAGGTGCACATTTTTGGAAATCAATAAGGCGAAGGATATCTCAATATTTATCCAAACCGTGTGTGTCAATAAGTTTCTGTAGAATTTAATTACAAAATAGAGCTGTTTTTTTTATATTTCTGCAAAGATCGTATGCGATGTAAGAAAATAAGAAGTTAGAAAGAGCATCCAAGAAATAAAGTTGTCCGCTTGCCATTTGGACTACAACTTAATATCGAGGAGGGAGAGTAAAAATTGAAAGAGAGTTTGTTATTCACCGTGCAGACGATCGAGTTTGCCTTTGAGATTTATAACCGCTATGCGGATATCCGTAAACAAGTCGGGCGTTGATGAAAAAATGTCTTGATAAAAAATAGTGTTAATAAACATATTCTAAAAACATGGCTCAACAAAAACGCTATATGAAAAATCATTCCTCAGCGTAGCCTTACATATGCATGTTCTCAATGGCAAAAATCTCGAGTCGGGTAGTTGGAACCGTTCATTTTTCCCAAGAGCTATGAAACATCGGGTCCAATTACTCCGGATTATAACTTGTTACGCGTACGACTTCACTATATTGTTGAAAAAATTCGAGAATTAATTAAACTGGCTCTATTCAATAAAAATATAAAAGTTTTTGTAGTATTTCAATCGGCTTTTGTCTCGATGGGTCGAACTGGCTCATCAAAATACACATTTTCTGTCTGTGTCACGACCTTTTTCTATTCATCCGTATGACGTAAACCGCCCACATCATGACTTGTTAACGTAACAAAAATTTTTCTATGAAAAATAGTTTTTTGTAGAGCAGGATCGCGTTGTACTGAATCACTTTTACAATTGTAATTCAATAGAATTTTGTTCTATTGTGCATATATGTATATGCTGTGGTTATTTTTCAAAATTATTTTGTAAAATTATGATAAATTAAAATTATTTAAAGTTGACAAAATATTCATGAAATTATGGATGGGGAGAGGGGGCAAAATGAGCCCCCTGGAATTTTCAAAACCTAAATATATTTCGGGGTAAAATGGGCCCTTTAGATTTTTAAAAAACTACAAATATTTTTTGAGCAAAATGGGCTTCTACAATTTTTGTCAAGTAGAAATGATTAAGGAATAATGCTAAAGAATAAAAGTGTTAAAGTAGGTTACGAGCTATTCAACAGCATTGTATTTAATTTAATTTATTGTAATAATTTAATTTATTTTAATAATTTAATTTATTGTAATTAAATTTATAACTCTGCTTACTTAAAGGAGATAGAGATAATTCAATAAAAAAATTTATAAAAAAATTGAACAATTTATTTAACTAAAACGAAAATAATTCAAATATAAAAATATAAGTTATTAAATCATTGGTTTTTACAACGAGTTATGAAAATATAGTTATTATTCGTAATCATTTATAATAATCACAAGTGTATTTACTGAATATTTTGTTCTCAACTCCAGCACATGAATTATGGGCCCAATTTTTGCACTTATCACATTGGATCCATGGCTCCACAGATTCCCACAAAAAATACAAGCTATATCACCTACTGATTGCTTGGACTTATTTTTCCCCCTCCCCTTTAATCGTCGTTTTGTTTTTTTATGGATTTGCTGTTTTTACATTTTCGCGCTCTTCCTTCCACTCAGCTAGTGTATTTCTATATGGTGAACTAGTTAAAATGGCAGTATTACTATGCCTTCTTTTGCGTTGAATCTTTTTTTGGGGGGGGGAGGGGCCCATTTTACCCCACATTTTTCAAATTTTTATTTATAGTAAACGCAGCAAATTAGCACGAAATATTTGACAAGGGACTAAAAAAAAGTGAAATGAGTGAAAAACCTGCATGAGGCTGCTTCAAGCATTTTTTTCTTAAGGAGCTCGCCCCCCCCTTGTATATAAATTTATTAAAAATTGAAAAAATAAATTAAAGCGAGCATGATTGCATACTCACGGTATACACAGTGCATACGATTTTATAATGAAGTCGAATATTTTAACGAGTTTCATGTTTGTTCTTTGAATTAGATGAAATATGTAATTTAAACAATTATAATAATTGTGAAATATGAAAAAATGCTCAATATTAATGGGTATATGCTCTATGAATAGAGAAAGATCGAAGGTGACAATGATTTATCAGCGACGAATGGGATGCACGTGCAATAAGGAGAAAAGAATAAGAATAAGTAAAGAAAAGCGAATGATAAAGAGAGGTATGAGGTAAAATCTTCTCGAGAGGCATTCCATCGGGTTCTATATAAGTTTTGAAACGGGGACAAAGGCGTTTAATGACACGTGCAGCTGTACACTCTTTCTGACACGGGTACATAATGCCGGGGAAACATAAAACTGCGAAAGGGAGATGGCGGGAATGGGATAAAAAGCGGGAGGAAGCAGACTGCGGCACTTGCAGTATTTGGCTGTACCGGGCAAACTTTTCCCCAGTAAAATCCACCATATTCGTTCTGTATATACTATACTCGCTGTACACGCGCATATACATATAGTATATGTATTAAATGTGTGCGGAGGTACGTCTACATATTTTGAGGTGCGCAGAAACGCACAGGGAATTCAACTGTGCAACGATGCGGCGAAATATTCTTGTTTTTTCCCATCTGTCTACCTTTATCTCGTTTTTTTTCATATTTATTTTATCCTTTTTTATACTACATCGCTTTCTCTATTTTTCTTCTTCCATCCTCTTTTTTTCTCTTTTCTCCGTATAGCCTTTTGTTGAGGATAACATGATAGAGTTTTCGAATAAAAGTATAAATTTTGATGAGAATAAAATGCATATGTGCGTATATAGAGGAAAAATTAAAATCGGTCGAAACGCATATTATGGACGTTTGTTCAGTTTTTGGTACAAGATTAGTTTGTTCTTCATCGTTTTATAAGACGCGATAAGTATATAGTATATACGTGTACATGACGAATATATATATATAACAATAATGCGCGCACATTTTGAATACTTGAATAAGTAATCAATGAGAGTGTGTGACTATAATTACGCATTTTTTAGTGATTGTGCAATTTTGGTAGTATAATACGCATTCTTCGTGTTACGAAATGGAAAATCGCGCGATAAAAGAAAAAATGAAAAATGGTAAATGAAAAGCGTCCGGGGCGCGTTTCGCGCGTCTATATACACACATATATATATAGCGTCGGCCTCGGGATTTCTGCCAAATATTCGAGAGATCATATATTCTTTATAGTCGCCCTCGGATCGGGACTCTCGTTTCTGGCCGAGAGCCCCGCGAATGGAGCGAGCGAGAACGAAACAAACAACGCGGAGAGAAATAAAGCGCGTTCCTCGCCATACGGTTCGTCCCGTTTCCTCCCTCCCGCCCTCTCGCCCTTACGCGCGCGACGAGATGCTTGAGCACGTACGGTTTTCATTTTTCACGCTGCTATCATGCCAGGGACCCCGTGCATGAAATGATGACTAGACACTTTTATGCGCGCAATATCCTCAACGACGGGCCTCGCTCTTTGTATACGCGCGCGCGCGCGCGTGATGCAACTTCGGAAGAGCGAGAGAGGAAAAATATCAGAGAATTCGAGATCAGTGAGAGAGAAAGATAGCTAGATGAAAAGAGAAAAGAATGCGAGAGAATAAAAAGAAGAATGACAAGAATAAAAAGAGAGAATGTCTATACGCAAATGAACAATAAGTGCGATACTCTTTATTTTGTTTGCGCTCTAATTGATGAATTTTGAGACAAAAATGAGTACAAAATGGCAATTGTGCAGGCCGCTGCATCATCATATATAAAATAATAATAATTACGAAAATTCAGATAAAACTTTGGAATTGGAAACAGAAATTTTATCGATTCATTGTAATGTTTCAATAATTTTTTTTTTAGTACAGTATACTTAATTCTTATATACCATCAAACCCGTAATATTCAATGTTTTCTTGTATAACAGAGTTGAATACCGTGATGAAACCCGATAGTAACGGCGATTATTCTTACGTCAGCAATTTGACATTGATCAATATGTATAGTATATGATGCTTGGGTATCGGAATATATTTTGTGGAAAATTTGTATATAGCCAATTTAGACAGTTAACGAGGTGATTGGATCGGGGTGGATGTAGGATATATGCCCTTAGTTGAAAGCTGAATGTTCGCAAATATCACTCGCGTCATGTCAAATTGTATCTAGCACCATTTCAAGCTATTAGATGTATGTACAACTATGCAATATTGAAAATTCGAATTTCTGTCTCCAGATCGAAAAGCTTATCGTCCAATGTATTTACGAAGAATGAGGGGAATCTATTATACCATGCAAATATTTATTCACAGTAGTATTATCGGTTTATCATTAATCTTTTGGATTATGATCAAGTTTTCATCTGCATATTATATAACATATGAATATATTATAATAACAGCAAAATTTTTATTAATTTATCGTTAAAATATTTTTTGAAGATTTTTTTCATGTACTATTTTAATATACATATAATGATAAAATTCTAGTTTACGATTTCTCATCATAAATATTCTGAAAAGTACAGTTATTGGGGAATAAAAATATAATCGATGCAACTGATATACGATTGAAAGGAAAGTGGAGTCCTCAAATATGTACACTATTGACAGTTTGCCACAGATAGATAGTTTCATTTGCATACTAGAATTACGTAAGGACAAGCAGGTCGAATTACCCATGAGATTTCTCACCTGGGCGTCCGCTAATATCTGTTTTGGTGCGCATGGAACACGAGATACATATATATGTACATAGCAGCGCTTTCTGGGAATGGTGGAACATCTCGTGGAGAATGCGCGAATCCTCTTAGAGGCCAATGTAGAATTAACATCCTGATGGGAAGACGTAAACCTTCGCTCTGAAACACGAGCTCTTGGTTTGCATTTCCTCCCAAACTGCCAAATACTATATACCGGGGCAAGACTCTCCTCCATCGGCCCTTCGGGTTAAATTCATGAAAACAACGATGAGGTTCATCACCATTTACCTATGACAAGCAGCTCAGTTTTCGATCTCTATCACTATTCTCTGCTATTTTATACACTATACCTCTCTATTCGGGATTCTGTATTCCCCATCCAATAATAAATTATTCAAAGATTAACTGTCGATGCAATCTCTGGAATAAATTCATAGTTCTATACTATATCTATAATAATCCTATCAATACATAAAAATACTATGAAATAATAAAGCCGTAATAAAGTTAAAAAATTTGGAAACATGGTCCTAGAGTATATTATAGAACATATATATACGTATATAAAATTACGGTGCGAACACTTTGATGACGGCAAGTCGAACACTTCGGTGACTTTTGGTCACTTTGATGACGGTCACCGTTAGCCCACCTCTCATAAATCAATTTTTATTTCTATTTCAAAGTGGAGATATATCAAAAAGTGCGGAGGGGCGGAATTGTATAGAGCTCGAAGACCGAAACATTTTTTTTTTCAGACAACGTTTAAGGGATTTCTGAGAAACACTGAGAAAAATTTTGTTTGAATCAACTGAATATATTTAGTAGACCTGTAATTGGTTGATTCAATGCTACGATTGTCAAAATAATTAATAATTTTTTTTAGTAGATATCCTATACATTTGTATGAAACAAATATTTGGTTCAGTAAAGTTAGTGGCATTGACGAAAATGCCTGTTGAATGATGAATTTAGTGAAATTTTTGAATGAAATACTTCATGCTGGGATCAACTTGATGTAAATATGAATCGAATAATTCAAACAAATAATTCAAGTTATGTCTTTCAACTCAATATTTAATTCATTTCAAGTATATTGTGGATTTCATTCAATTTAATAATTATTCTTTGATAAAATATGCCGTATTTGAACAGTATCCGTTGGACGTGACTAAATATCTAGGATAATCGGTAGAGTGCTCGCTTTATAGAAAATGTAGGTATAACATTTTTCCGGCACCATAGATACCGGAAGCACTCAGTAAGGATACTGTGATATAAAAAATGGCGAAAATCCGTAGCATAGCTGAGTAATACATTTTTTTGTGTTTTTTGCTAAAAAATATCTTTTTGTGGCAACTAAATTTAATTTTTTTTAATCAACTAAACTTGCGTTTCGCCGCTCGTGTCCACCGCTTTGCTTTGACTCAAACGAAATTTATTTGATTCAAACTTTTTTCTCAGTGTGCGACAGTTCGTTCAAAAGTTTCCTTCCTACATAAACTAAAGGTTACATCTCTAGATTAAAATTTTTTTCTATAGATTAAAAAAAAAATTAGATGAACCTTCTTTGATGCTGTATATAGAGGTTGGTGCCAAATTTTGAATGATTTCTCTATCTGCAGATATCAGAATATTTCATGTTGAAAATCACATTTTTTAACACAGTCTCTTATAGAAAGTTACAAGAAGATATGATTTTCAACAATAAATAGCTCGATTTCTAAATGGAGAAACCTTTTAAAATTTGACACATACTTGAGCACCACGTTATATAAAGAACATACGTGCAAAGTTTTAAGAAATTCGACAAAAAACTATTTTTACCATAGAATAACGGTAGAACTGCCTTAAGAGCCTATTTGATTGAAAATTTTTTGTTAAGTGTAGAAAATATAGCATAATAAAGCACTTGTCAGATGTATAACATAAAACAGCGACATTAATCGAGTTTGCAGCGTAGTATAGAGCATTTTATGAAAAATTTAACGGAATATATCGACATAATAAAATTAATGTAAAACCCCCTATTAAAAGGAAAAATACAGACGAATCGCCAATAATATTTAACGTTGGCAAAGTTTAAAAGATTAGAACGGAGCTTGTTAAAACGGTTGGTTACACGTACGCCATGAGACTGCGAGATTTGCCATAAGATTTACTCCGGTTTCGAAGGGTCAACAACGAGGGGACAATTTGCATTTGACTCGGTCATTTGGGTCGTGCGGGGATCACTATGTAACGATGAAACGCTGATGCTGATTCGGGATGCATGCTGTTTGCCAAGCCTGCCCGGAAATTCCTCGAGTTCCGGAGAAAGACGTCCGACGACGACGACGACGACGAGAGATATAGAGACAAAGAGGGAAAAAAAGTGAGAAGGGCTTCAACATCTGTATATAGTATACGCATATATGGTGCGCATTAGATCAATCCCGTTGATGCGGACCTTCCTCTTCAGCGGCCTTTTCATTTCGTATACAATATGTATACATACACACGTCCATGTATATAAAGAGTTCAATGTGTATTTATACAGTGATGAGCTTTGAAAAAAGCTCAATGCAAAAATATAACCCCCACTCGTCTATAATAATAATAATAATGCACAAGACTCTTGTATATGTAGTTCAGATTTTTATCGAAAAATCTTGGGTTTTTTTAATCATATTTTTTCCTCCAATTTTTCAACTGATTTTCAATTTGGGCCCCTTTTTTTACTTCAAATGCTCGTGTTCTTGTGTCCTCTTGAGTTCTCGTTTTCACTACCCTTTTCTTATTTTTTCCTACTTTCGTGGACCACTCAGGAATTCCATAAATTCTTAAAGCATCCTCCTCGTAAAAGTTGAGCTTTTTATGGGACGACAGCCGGAACGTCAGATTGGCTGAACGTTGGCCGATCTCTGAATAGAGGTACGTGCAACGTATGAAACCCTATATACAGCAGTGAGCAAAGAGGATGAAAAGAAAATAAAAAAATTGAACGAAATATTTAGAAAAAAAGAACTCATCTTCGAGATAATATTTGATATATGAATTAACATTCTTTTTTACCTTTTTTACTCTTTGATTTCTCAATTGTTTTTTTTTTCCAATTAATATTTTCATAAAAATTTGCTGACTCCATAGCGGGTATATAGCGAGACAATAAAAAGATGCCAAAAATAAACGTAAAAAAGATGGGATCTCGATAAAAAAAAAGAACGAATACTGGAAAATGGGAGGCCGCGTGCGGTCATTGAGGATTGTGGTGCATCGTTGTTGAGGATGGGGTAAGTTTGAATAGCGCCGCAGTCTAGGCGAAGCAGAGATTGTCCGCGAGGATCGTAGACATAACGCGTGATAGAAATGGTTGAAGTAAGCGATAGGAAATTTGAGAGGGTCCGATGTTAGCAAGGTCGTTAAAGCACTCGCGACTTTACACTATCACGCTTACAAAGCCTTCGACGCATAACGTCGCGCAATTTGGTTTTATTATCGAGTTTGCTACTGTCGAGAGGTCCTCTCGGAAAGAGAGAGAGAGCGAGAGTGCCCGAGAAAAGCAAGATGCGAAAGCTTGCTATCTTTATTATTATGGCGGTCTGTCGCGTTTAACCCAGAACTTTGTGCACAGGGTGTCCGAAGAACCAATGTAAATAATACAAGAGCATATTGGTGAGGAAATTCTTGTCGACGTTTTTTTATCATAGCAACCCCCCGGCGGTTAATATAGTTATGATGAAATTGAGCTCAATCAATGATCACGTCGATCATCAGGTAGTCTCTTTTTTGATGGGCTTATATATACTTAAACCTTCATGCCTATAAATACATATACCTTGGTAATAGCGTTTCAAATAAAAAAGGATTTGGAAAGTTTTTGTTTCAAATGTTATGAAGAAAGTAATTTTCTTAATTTAAAGACAAATAATATCGTGAATCACCCGGTACAATGAATCTTTTTTATCGCTACAAACTTTATAGGCAGGATCCTACTTAATCCAATGAAAAATGCACGAATGGGTATACTTACGGGTCAAGAGCGAAACTAAAGTTTTTCGTGTCTCAATTTACAACCCCTTTTTTTCTCATATTTATAAGCCGTTTATCGGGCTCGCAAATCGTTTGGCTTTTCTTGAAGGCGCTATCTTCCCTGTTCTTTTAATACTCCAAATAAGTCAAATAGGTGGGAAAAGATTTATACTTTTTCCCTCATCTTACTTTATTTGCCACTTAATCAATATATGTAGTTTTTAATCAGCCAACGGTTATCGGAGTTCTAAAGGTACGCGGGATATTGTTATGGAATTATTTACTTTATTGCTTCTATACGCTAATATTATTATTTACTTCCCATATATTTTATTTATCATAAAATCTGCAGTTTATATTATAGCGAATAACGTTTTTTCCAGTAACGATCATTTTACTGGGCCAGCTCAATATAATGTAACTGACCCCTTGCATATTTTTTCAATGTAATTGTAATATTGACTCTACATTAATCGTTTTAATTTATAAAATTAAACGAGAGTGTGAAAAAATGGAACTTTTGTGAATAAAAAGAGTGAAAAAATAAATCAGCGGATCGAGGAAAAATTCAGTTAACAGTAATTATATAGAGAATGAAATAATTGGAAAGACGATGATGGAGATTAGTTCTCGATTTGCATTGGATTGTAAATTCAATTCGAGAAAAAATATACGAGCGTTTGAGAAATGGGGTTAAAGCAATTAACTGAATACTCCAGAATCGTTTTTCTCATCATTTTTTTTTATTTCCGTGCCGTGTATCGATATTCAACAGTGAATAAAAAAGAGGACTCGATCGACGTTTCCTTCGGCCATTGAGAAAATTAATTGTTTATCAATATCAGCAATTTTTAATGGAAATGTAGCGTTGCGTTTGCATCGTTAAGGGTCAAATATCGTATGCGATATGAGGCAATAAATCTTTGTTTCATCTATAACACTACGATTATCGAAAAGTGATTGGAACTTTCAGCCTGCGTGGAGAAAATCCTTGCTCATAAATCTTTAATTTCTTTTCATTAAAAAACATTTGATTTATTCGTTCTTTTCTTGAGACTGAAATTAATATTTTAAAGTAATTTTAGTTTAAAAAAGAAGGAGAAAAAATCAAATAATAAAATTTAAAAAATCATAATAAGTAAAGTTTAGAAGTAACTCTGCCGGTGCGACTATAAATAATCCAAGTAATATTAACTTGCAATAATTAACGCAGTTGTGTCAATGACGGTGACCATTTTTGTGAATATAAAATTTGCAGTGTTAAAATTGGTTAACGAAGAGAGTTTGACACTATCTGGTACATCTGTGATTGGTTTTAGTATTGCTTTGTAAGCTGATGTACAGTGTGTATATACATATAGTAAATGCATATATAAGGGTGCATTAATTGTAAATGCGTGACAGTGGTCGCCTCGTCACTCGGTATCTCATTTATCCGATGCTCACACCGCGGTATTAGCCTATCAATATTCCGATCCCTATTAATTCCGGTGATAAAAGTGCAACGAACGAAGACTCTCGTTATCGCGCTCTACAATCGATATATTCTGCTCACCTGTTTTTTTTTATTCGAAAATTTAATATATTTCATACATGTTCTTCTTCGCAGCCATCAGCAGAGGTAGTTATCGACGATGAGCAATAAAGGCGAGGGATTTGAATAAAAATCCCGTTTCGGTTTATTTGCAGGGCACATGTCGCAAACATATGTGTCGAAGTGTAATTGTTTATAATTATGTATATTCGAAAAAAGTAAAAAAAAAAGACTCAAATAAATAGAAAGAGTAAAATGGAGAATGAATGATAAATGCGGAATGATAAAATATAGGAATAATACTGTGATAAGAGCATCGGAGAAGGTAAAAAGAAGAAGAAGAAGAAGAAGAAGAATAATAGGTAGTGGGCTCCGCTCTGCGGTACATATAGTATATATAGTTGTAGGGTGGTGATCCGGGAGGAATCTGCGACAATAACGAGTGCGTCGCTTGAATTTAGCTAGTACGCGGAGCGCGTAAATGGCACGCTTCGCCATGTACGAATGCCGATGTTGGGTTCCGATTACGCCATTCGAGAAGTCTCGCGATAACGATCTCGATATTGCTTCTGCGCGAGCTCCTATACAGGATCGACAGTGCGCGAGAGCCTGTATACATCCTCGCGGAGGAACAATAATAAAGAGTCGCTCTCGCGCGTATATATACCAATGTGGTGCACTTATCCATATATATATATGTATGTATATGTGCCGCCGCGCGCGGCCGTGGAGCGCGAGAGCGGCGGCGTCTTCTCTCGCTCGTCGCAGATCAGATAATTAGCATTAAAGCCGCGCGCGGTACACACACAGCACGCGGCGGACCCTCGCTCTCTTGTTCAACCCGTATCGGACCTTTCCATCTCATCCCTATACGCGCAGCATCAGCTCTCCCCGAGAAATGACTCGAGATTTTTTACCATCAGCTCGCGCGCCCGCGCCGCACTCGTCGCTCTACATATACCTCTCTCTCCTCCTCCTCCTCCTCCTCCTCTCCCTCGACGCTATATGCTTCAATTTCTCATCCTCTCGATCTCCCCCTCTCTCCGCTTCTCTCATTCCTCCCGCTCATCTCATCGTCGTATCAGCACACCTATGTCGCATTATTTTATTCTTTCTCCTTCTATATATATACTATATATGTATATACGCATATACTCGCGTACATGCAACGCAGCTCTCACACGCGGATTACCTCGCTCTCATCTCCTTCACCGCGCGCGTCCTCCCCCTTATTTTATTATTATTATTGTTGTTGCTATTGCTATTATTATTATTATTTATTCCCTAGTCTCGCGTCTCGCATCCTCCCGCGTGAAGATATATTATTCCAGATATGCCGCGGCGGACAAACGATTGACTCCGACGTGCGACATTGTTCTATTAGCTGTCTTCCGATCGAATATCCTGATACATATCCTCTGTGCGTGCGTGATGCGCTATCGCTCGGTCGACGCTCATGCTAAAGCGCATCTCTTTATCTTTATCGTGTTTTATACGCACCCATTATTCCTTCATATTATATATTTATATAGTATCTTTCCGCTCTGCTTTTCATTCATCCTCATCTTATCGCACATACATATGAGGGATTCCGCACGCCATTTCGGCCACTTTCAGACTTTTGCATCTCCGATTTAAAAAAATTTTTTTTTGTTTTAGTACTAATTGAAACTAGGCTTCATGGCAGTTTTCAGACTGTTTTTTCGGACCGTTTCGGAGATATCAATTTTTGAAAAATTATGCTACTTTTTATTTAAAAGCTCATATAACTTCGTGAAAAATGGACCAAATTTAAGTATATATTCTTTTTCAAAATTTTTGTTTTTAAACGTACTTTTCATTTTAAAAATATATAAAAATGCGGAAAAAACACATTACTAGGGGATTTTTGGATTTAAAAAATAAAACACGATTTTTAATAATGTTTGTCTCATTCGATTTTTTGAAACTATTGTCCATTTAACAAATTTTAAACGTAGTCCGATAATGAGCTTCCGATGGGTTCTATTTTTTTCTAATTTTTAATTTTTTTCGTATATTATTTAGCCTCAAAATTAATCGAATAAAAATTTATGCTTAGAATCTATTATCAATATTTTTTTTTCATAATTGAAAAAGGATTTAAAGGTGAAACAATATTTATAAACGTGTATATAATTATCAGGGTTGGTAAAATTTTTTGAATCAAGCAAGTCTCATTTTTCTACACACATTTGTATAGTTCATAAATATAAGATTCAGCAAATGATGAAAAGTTTTTAAATCTTAAATGTCATTTTCGTCTGGAATTATACAATGATACTTTTACATACTTCCATTTTTTTGGCAATTGATTGATCCTAATGCATTCGTGATTAGATACAATAAATTTAGCATGAATATTTGATAAATTTTATTTAAATATAATAACTTAGAAGTTGTGACTTTTTAAACAAGAACGTAGCGTAATTTCTCAAAAACTGATATTTCCGAAAAAGTCTGAAAATTGTCATGAAGCCTAGTCTCAACTAGTACCAAAACACAAGAGAGAAAAAAAAGTCGTAGATGCAAAAGTCCAAGGTGGCCGAAATGGAGTGGAATCCCTCTCATATATAATGCTTCGAATCTTTTATTTCCCCTCTATATATTTATATATAATATACTTTTTGTCATTTTGATAACTCGCCCACATCAGTTATTGTAATATATGTATACTACTGATGTATATATGAACAATTTGTTCGCTGGTTGGTGGTTTATTGGGATCAATCGGGCGAGTGGTGTGCTGTGTGACTGCATGATGTAGTAGAGAGTCGGTGGCCGTGAGGACAGAAAGAAAGAGAGAGAGAGAGAGGAAGATACGATGAGAGGGAAGAAAGGTGCGGTATGCCGCGAGTTTTCGACGGGACGTATATGTGTCTCATGGTGTGGTGCGGCGTCAAGCCGCGCGCCGAGTAGATGCGGCGAATGAATATTGATAGACCCCGATAATTAGCAATGCCGAGCACATTCGCGCCTCCCTCTTGTGTCCGTAATAATCGAACCCTAGACACGGACGCGAATCCAGACACTCATCATTCCACACATATATATATATATCTATAATACAATATGTGGGGCCAAGCGGAAAGCTGGCGCATAATACACACGTGTATATCTATATATGCGGATAAACGCGCGTAAATATAATGCACTGCGTCAAAGGACTCTGATTTGCAGCCAACTATATGGTATATTGTGTAGTACGTATGCTCGCATACATTTGAGCCTTCGTTGATGCGCTTCCCAACTTCTTATTCGTGCATATATACCAATAATATACAGGGTGACTCGTCCGTAATCATTTCCCTTTTGAATCAAACCAAAGGATTTTCATTAAAACCATTGAAAGATTTTATTATTCTCTTATATGTCTATAAAAGAATCATATCTTTATTCGTTTTATGTCCACTGCAATCATATTCTGGGAAAAACGATTTATTTCTCAAATATGGAGGGGAAAGAAGTGAAGCAGCTCACGAGAACATACACAGTTCTGATGACTCTTACTCACAATAGATACTCATCAGAAAGCAAACATGTGAATTGGATAAACATATGAAATAAAGATATAAGAGGCATTGTGCATGTGTAACGTATTCAACTTATTAAATTTTTTTCGTTGAAAAATGGAGCAGTCAATTTTGACAACATTTCCAGGTCAATATTGGTTAATCAAGCAAATCTTCGTGTACGCGAAAAGTAATATTTAAAATAATTAAATTTTGATTTGCCACATTGTTCGCTTATTGTGACAAATTTTTCAGAGGTATCAGCTTTATTGACGCGTGATACACTTTAATATGATGCGTCGTCGTGCGGTGATTGATAAAATAAAGCAACTTTGTCCATCTCTCGGAACTTCTTAAGGTGGTTCTACAGTCAAATCAAAAAATTTTATCTTAGTTTATCTCCGTACCGTGCGGTTTTGCAAAAAAAGCTTATTAAGAAAAGTTTTTACAAATTGATTCAAGAATAACGTACTCAAAATTCAAGGTGACCTGTTGAAGATCGCATAGGGCTCTTATGAGAGAGTACATATAGTGATTTTTGACACTAAATAACCTCTTAAAATTAACTATACAATTGCATATTGTATATTAAAGAAGATTTTTTCAAATTTTAAATAAAATCCTAAGAAAATGATTTTATGATACAACTACCTTAAATTATAACGAGTTATATTCTGATACATTTCTGCTTTCTTGGACACTCTGTATATTTATTGAGACTATAATGAGAGTCGGAGCTATCGTGATTCGTATTAAAATATTCCTTTCGATATTGCGCCTCGGGGACAAAGACTATCCGCGAGGCATGTCGAGTGGCGCACCATTTTTTTTCTTTACTTCTCTTTACGTTATTTGGTCTCACAGTCTGAGAATTTACTCTTAGAAAAGAGAGAATCGTGCTACGTTGTTGCAGAATTTATTCAAGATGCAAATTTATTTTTTTTGGAATGAAACCGAGTATGAAAATTTTTGAATATGGGTTATACACAATACGAAAAAATGTCTTAATGTACATTCTTAAAAATAATAAAAAATACAATTATTAAAGTTTGACAAAGTACAATTGTTCAAATAATTATTACTTAATGGTAGTAATTTTTTCTTTTTCAACAAATTTCAACAACCGCAAAATTTGGGGAATTCAGAGCACGCGCGTACGCGTCTATTACCGCGGTTAGGTTACGTGCAGGGGAGAAAAGGGCTTGCTAAGTCCGGAATTATCTCGCACATTATGCGCGTACCTAGAATTTTAATTCATACTCTGAATATCTGGAGGCTTTCCCGCTGGGAACCTGCTCTTATTCTCTCTCCCTTTCCGGGCACAGTTATGAGATCGTTACGGATTTCCGCTGTGTCACGATTCGATTCAAGCATGCATTTTTTATTTTATGTTAAACTTATTTATTGGTACTTAAATAATTACATTTTATTTATATTTTTATGATGAAAAACTAGTTCATAAAGTTTGTAGAAATATTATAGGAGTGGATTAATTTTCGTTTGAAAATTTAGTGTGAAATTGACTGTGAATGCATGCTTCTGATGTAAATGAAATGAGAAGCTTGGAAATGCCGCGTTTATGCGCATGTGTGTAAAAGTAATTTCAGGAATTAATAACGGAATATATTCGATATTGGTTAGCAAACGCAAAGCTCAACTGAAGTTGGCCGGCTCAAATGCTGATTCAAATTCAATTACATCATTAGACGAAACTCGAACATGCATGCATAAATGTACGGAAAAGAGAAAGAGGAAGAGAATGAGAGAGAGAGGGAGATGATGAGGAAACTGTTTAATATATATAGCAAAGAAAGCCGAGCAGTGGCCAACTATTGCTCAACGAGCAAGAAATAATTAAAAAAAAGTAAAAATAAGCCCTCCTATTAGGTTCTTCATGATTAATCGAGCCTTCCGATTGAATAAATTGAGATTAAACGGCCGATGAAAAGCTTTGAGAGATAAACGAGATGTGAACGAGGAAAGAAGCAGGGTACATAATCCCCATATATTCGCTATGGCTTTTAAAGATTCTGCCATCAAGTATACGTGATTCGAATGTATCAACGCACGTATCAATCTTAGCAATAATAAAAAATTTTTTTTTTATATTAATAAATTTTTTCAACTTTTACATATACAGATATCTATAAACTATTTTGTTACAATAACATAAATTATTAATATAGTGACTGTGTACTTAAATTTTTTTTGTTACAATTTGAAACAAAAGTTATAAAAGCGAATAATATTTCTTCATATATTAATTAAGTACACAATTTATTTATATTTATAATAAATCGTTGAATATTTAGTCTGTGGCTGAGTGGACGTTGAACTCATTTGAAAATCAAAAGGTATACATGTATATCGCGGTTGAGGAGCTCAGGGTCGCTCCGACAATCCGATTGAGAATGAATATCGCATGTATGATGATGCGGATACGCGGAAAAAAGATGAACCTTTGAGAGAGGCTTTGCATTGGGATCATTTCCAAGGGGCAAGTGAAGAGGAGCGATTCGCATAAATGTGCATTTCTCTCAAAGGGCGACGCGCTCATGCAATTATCTCGAAATAGTATATCGATGCGCGCATCGTATATATAAACGATAAACCATCCTCGCTCCCTCCCTTATTATTATTGGTCCAATTAATGAAGGATTCCCAGGTCTTTCGATCAAAGCAGGTGTGTGTTGTTGTACCTCATCCCGACTCCCAACGACTATACCCTGCTCCAAGAGAATTCCATCCCCGCGATTGCTCCCTTATTCCTGATGCCATCCCGCATAAAGATCCTCTCCTATATATTTCTCGCCGAACTATTCCACGGGGCTCTGCGGCATTCTATCTTTTTTCATTACATTATATTATTTTTTCGTTATGATCATCACCTTTTTTTAAATCATTTTTTATGGGCAACATAAGTAATAACGCGATGAATACGATTATAATCATGCACTCTATATGAAAAAATATTATTATAAAATATAAATATATACGTACATATAAGAATATAATGCCGATGAAAAAGTATATTACGCAAAAAGGGAGGAAAGTAGAACATTATTCTCGCCCGACAATTTTGTTGTCACCCGAGCCGAAGACGAGGGTGACATACTCGCCGGTGAGAAAAATGCACGTGTTGTTATAAAGTTATTTTATACAAAATATTCTTCATTATTATTATTTTTTGTAGAGTAAATTTTACGTTTTTTTATATTGATTTTCATTCAAAAAGATATACTAGTAAATAAGTTCTCTATAGAATACGCTTCGCTATCGAAACATGTATTCGTCAATGTCACCTTTTATCTCAAAGATATTTGAGATATTTGAGATCAAAGTTGGAAAAATTGAAAAAATCATTATTTTTGAATCATAAATCACTACAAGTATAGTAAGCTGAATAAAGTGGGCAATACATTTTTTTGTAGGAAATTAACTAATTTTAAAAAATGGTCTCTTAATAATAATAATAATAATAATAATAATAATAATAAAGAAATATCATGTGGAAAGAAACACAATGTGGTTTTGTTTCCGGAAATGCTTGGGTGTTGAAGCGAGCGTTGGAAGAGAGTGAGTCAAGAATTTACGGAGAGCCCTCCCAATGGCCATTACTTTTCTCCATTGTGCGGTCGCTCGCTGATGCATAGAATTTTTTAATAGACAGGACGAAAAATTTCCAAAGAAATATCCGAGGGCGTAAAACTGGTTTTAAAAAGTTGCAAAAAAAAAATCAACTGGCATTCAGATGTTTGATACGCGCTCGTGAAAGATTATTTTCATCAACCTAAATTTGCAACTATATGTATTTATGATATACGATTTTTTAAACTCGCAGCGTTTTTATCGAAACAGGGTATCTCAAATTTTTTCATCGAGCTCCAATAAAAAACTGAAGATAAACATTTTTATGCATTACCCGAGATAAAAATGTTGTAACACAAATTCAATAAGAATTTCGATCGAGTATTGAAAACAAAAATAGTTGTGTGGCAGAGATAAAAAATGGTTAATTAAGTATTCAAGCTCGATAAATCTCATCGGTACTATTATACATCAGGCGCCTCAATGATCATTTTAACAAAATCTTTTGTTGGTTATTTTTTTCAGCGGTATATGCGAGGATGAAAAGCTGGTTTAAGTAGCACATTTATTATTGCATTGAGATGTTATTATAACTGATTTTTCTATGATTATTTTCATTTATTTTCCGCGCGAGGAATTTCAATCGAAATCCAATTTTCGTGGCATGCTATTAGGGAATTCGTGACTCAGCCGACACCCGGGATGTAACAATATCCACGGCTCCGATAACGACGATTGTGCCGAGATACCGTTACGCCAATTACAATTGAAAGATCGAAAAGAGAGATGGTGATAAAAAGCAGAGTGTAGGTATACAAAAAAAAGAAGAGAGAAACAAAAAGAATTGTTACTTTGAAATGAAACAACAGAAAAATGATCTTTTAATTGGCCATTATGGAGAATAACGAAAACTCCGTTATAGGGTTTATTGTTCGCTACACCCACGCGATGCGTGGTGACACATCTCCGAATGCATCTCGTTCTTGGGGAACTTTGATCTGTCCTCTGCATTTATCTACTTCGACACAAAAATATGTTCATAAAAGACGACACACGTTCTGTGCTAATTCTTTATATAAAAGTGTATATTTTTAAACTGAATTATTTAGATATATATAATACGCATATTTTTTCGTTTGAGTCGTGTCATATTTATTTATTTTAGTGCCGCCGTTATTGTTCAATTTATCTGAAATCCAATTTTGAGAAACGCGTGCGAGATAAAAGTTGATAAGATATATGTATATTTATACATCTATACATCTTGCCGCGAAAGTTTAGCGAGTTTGGAGAAAAATGTAACTTCGTAATGCATTTCCCGAGACATGAATCCTCCTAAGCAGAACGCATACGCGCGAGTATTATCGAAGCAAAAGCTTTACCTTCCTGGAGCTCTCGCGAAAAGCTCGAATAAAGAAAATTTCTTTGGAGCCGTGAGAATTTATTTTCATTTAGAAGTAAACAAAACAGGTTTCACCGACGAATGAAAAATGTTGGCCAAGTTTTCTCGTTATCGCAAGAGAACTCGGACTTTTCTCTTCCTATATACATACTCTCTACATTTTTCTCTGGAATTTCTGAAAAGTTGACCTGGTCAGACTTCAGAAGTCAACATTTATTCGTTTCCTGCTTTTTACATTTTCAGTGCATCAATTGCTAAAACATATATATTTATTTCAATGAAAAATTCTATTTGTTTCATCATGTCTGCTTGTCTATATATGAAAAATTCATTTCAATTTATGATATCAGAAATTTGATAAGTAAATACAGAGAGAATAGTAAAAAAAAACCTCAATTTAATCGGGCAATTATTTATAGAGTGTGCGAGTTAGGAGAAAAATGTTTTGATTGGATTGAGTAAAAATTTCCAAGCGGGTTGAGGAACGAGGAAGACTGCTCTTTATCAAGATACTTTTCTCAGGGTAGAAAAGAGCCTTTGCTTCATGTTTCTTTAATCAATAGAGTATATACAGCGACGTCCAATTGAAGCGTTACACTTGAATTTTTCAACATTTCAGCCAGAAAAATTGATATTTCGATTCGGTTTTCACATATGTTGTA